>CAUYSK010085572.1:0-40874 GCA_963575035.1 Avahi laniger | reverse complement strand
CCAGCTACTTGGGAGGCTGAGACAGTAGGATTGCTTGAGTCCAGGAGTTTGAGGTTGCTGTGAGCTAGGCTGACGCCACGGCACTCGCTCCAGGCAAGAGAGTGAGACTCTGTCTCAAAAAAAAAAAAAAAAAAAGAAATTGAAAACACAGAGGGGATTCGTGATGGAAGAGCCAAGACACAACATGTGTTTTGTCGTTGCCCTTCCAGCCAGGAAACAGAAGGCAACAGCGTGGGTAATTGAGCCAAACGCATGCTCTCTCTCTAGCACACATGAAGCAGCTTCCGTAAAGGCAAATCCTGCAGGAGAACACTTTCAGAAAGACTTGCAGCCAGAGGAAATCTGTCCACAGCCCTCTGAAGGCCATCATAAAAGAAGATGCAATCAAGAGACCTTGCCCAAATACCAGCAGGACTCAATGTGCAAGGAAGTTTGAATGTCACTGGTTAAGCACTTAGACCAGAGCAAAATCATACCTGGTATAATGGAAGCAGATTCAGGATGACTTAGTTTTAGTTTGGATGGAGCCAGGTGCTTGTCATTATTATTTTGGTGCTGCTACCTTTTTGCACTCCCACCTTGAGAGAGAACAAATATTCTTTTGAAATCACTGTGAAATTACATGGTCCTTAAAAACAATTTCATGTGTTTAAAAAGTAATTCAACTCATTATAGGAAACTTGGAAAATAAAACAGTCAAAGCCATTATATCCACTGCTGTTTTCTCTTAGCATTTCATGTCTGGACCCTAAAGGCACTTAAGAAATATTTATCGATTGAATGAAATGAACCCCAAATCCAGCCAGAGATAACCTTTTCATATTTGGTATACAAGTATAAAATGAAAACATTCTTGCATAGTTTGAGTTCAATTAATAATACATATACTTCTTGATCTGTGTGTATATATGTGTAATATATAGCTATATTATAGATACATATGGTGTATTTTATATGTACATATATATACACACATACATATGTGCACTCACAAAAAAATAACTAGATTTATTCCATAATTACTGCTGACTGTGGAGTGCTTTCTACCCTTTTACTCACAATATTAACCCAGTAAAATACAGTAAAACTTACCAAAGTGACTACTCCACTGTTCTCTGCCAACACCAATGGGAGAAGAATTAAAATGTGATATCATTGACAAAGAGAGCACATCCGTCTTTCTCCCATACTCATTCATATCCAAAATTTAATGCCACCTTCAACATACATTCCAAATCTGAACAGTATCTATCCCCTTACCGCATGATAGGAAATGTGTATTAAAAGATTTATTGTAAGGATTTGGTTTATGTGATTGTGGGGACTGAATATGCACATTGGAAATCTGTAGGGCAGGCCATCGGGAAGAACTGAAGCTGCTGTCTATGGGGGAATTATTTTCTTCTTCAGGAAGCCTCAGCTCTGATCTTAAGGGTCTTCAATTGATTAAATCAGTCACCAAATTTATCTATAATAATCTCCATTACTTAAAGTCAGCAGATTATGAACTTTAACCATATCTACCCAAATATCTTCGCAGCAACGCTAAGATTCGTGTTTGATTGAATAACTGGGAACTGCAGCCTAGCCAAGCTGATACGCCAAAAAGACCATCACAACTTTCAATACCTTAACCAAGCCAGCATCACCCACCTGGCACCTGGATGGTGTGATGCTAATTGGTCTTCCTGCATCCACACATAGACCTCTATCATCTACTCTCCTGTCAATAGACAATCAGGTCTTAATATGACTGCATTTTCCTTACAATTTCCTTGGCTAATTCAGTTTCAGGCACCTTGGACAATTTTGCCGTTTCTTGGACATGCCAAGCATACCTTTGATCAGGGCTTTTGGACCTGTCATCCCCTCTGGAGTGGACGTCTTTCAGATAGTCATGTGGCTGACTCACTTAATTCAGGTCTAGCTCAAAGTCACTTGCTCAAGGCCATGGAATAGTATGAACCTCATGATTAGAAACTTGGACATGAGCCACACAGTCTGAATTTGAAATAATGACACCACTTGCCAATTGTGTGCCCTTGGACAAGTTGCTAAACTCGCACACCTACCTTACACAATTGTTGTGAGGATTAGATGTTTTCATATATAAAAAATGAACTGTGTAAGTGCTAGCTTTATTTCCTGGTCACCTTATCTAAAGTTGTGTTCTGTTGCTCTAATCTCCACCTGTTTGTTTTTCTTCATTGCACTTCTATATGGTATTATCATCTAAGATTTGAATAAATTATTGTTTTTTTCTCTATTAGTCCTCCATGAGGACAGGGACTTTATCTTGTTTATTGTTCTCTCCTCATTGCATAGAACAGTTCCTGTTACACTGTACATATCCAGTAAATGTCTGTTGAATGCATTGATGAATAAATTACTGCCAAATATAATGTGTATAGCACATTATTTAAGTAGAGAAAATTGCACTATATCTTTCTTTTTGCTGTTTAAGAGGTTGTAATCCTATCACTTTATCTAGCATTTCCAATGCAACCTTTAAAATCTATCATTCTGCTTCACAATCTCAAGCTCCACTCTCACCAGCCCATGACCTTCTGGCTATTTCAGGTTCCTGCAGATGTTGTGCTGGTTCCGATTTATGTATCTACACAGTTACCCACCAACCCACCCTGCTCCAGCCCAGATCTCTGGGCTGGACGAGACGCCTGTCTCCTCCTTTTCCGAAATGTGGTTCAGAATTCTTCCCAACGGTAACATTCCTCTAAGCCTTTTTCAGTCAGCATTATGTTATTTTGTATATCATTGATCTGGGTTTCTTAATTTAAAATTTGATATTTTGGATCTCTTAAAAATTTCTGTATTGTATTTGTTTTTTTTTTTTCCTCTCCTCTTTCCATATTCTAGCTAGATGAAGCATATTGAGAACAATGTCTATGCTTCTCGCACATGGTGAGCTGCTCTTGAGATTGTAAATTCTCATTCAATGCTTCTCCAAAGGTCTGGTTCAAGTCCCTCAAGTCCCCTCTGTGCCCTAGCTGTGTGACTGTGAGCAAGTCACACAAATAACATATGGTCTGTCTCATGTTTACCTGGTGGAGTTCTTATTCTTCTTATACTTCATCATCCAGACTTCTTGGATGACATTTTGGGGAGTAAAATAAAAATTTAAAATAGTTAAATTTATCTTATTTTTAATATATATATATCTATTAACTGACAAATAAGGGTCATGATATTGGTGGATCTATAGTATAGTCTTATTGTAAAACAATTTTTTAAATAAAAAAATTTCTATAAAACTAAAAATAATACATTAATTCATGTACATTAAACAAAAAATTCTTTATGTTGATTATCTGAACATTAAAAAAAGGTTAAGTAGGATCATGTTTCTTGATTTGTATTCATATATTTTTGTCCATTTCTTAACTCCATCTTTAATAATGTGTATCTGGCATTTTCTGAACTTTCGATTCTAAATGTTATTTTAATTTTTAAATAAAAGTACCTGCATTCTGCTTCCAAGTTGCATTTAATGGTTAATCAATGTGAAAGTATTTGCATATTCAAGTGACTCTTTTCTATAAACCATTTTTTTAAACCTGAGGAAAGAAACGGTAAGTGCCTAGTCACCAGGTAAAATCAGAGTACTGCTAAATGGAAAATATTCTCAAGTCTATTTGTTTCACATTGAAGCATATAAATATTTCAGCTCAAATGTTTCCATAGACACTGGCTTTTTGTCCTCATATAAAATACTTTTTTTTTTGGTCATGTATGTTTATAAGTAAGACTTGTTAACAAATTGTTTCTATTTATGATTATTTTGAATGTTTCATTAAATTTACATAGTTCACCAAATTGTCGACTTTCTCAATATAGCTCCAGCACAGAATATAAAATTAATCCAGTTACAAATAGGGATTTGGAATTTTCTAAGACACAATTATAGGAGCACAGAACTAAATCTCATACAACAGTTTAGCTCTTATCTGTCAGTAATTGGGGGTCCTCCCTTTATTTTATGAAAGTAAACATCATGATTATTCTCTTTGAAAATTTTACATCAATAATTGTGAATTCCTGAAAGTTTCCAAAACTTCTAAAGTTGCAACTTGCTAGGTTGCTAGTTATGAGTGATATATACTACATGACCAAATTTAAGTATATTTCTAATCTGTGGGTTTCTTAATTTATTAAGAATATGGCTTTTACCAAAATGCCGTGCTCCACCAAAATTTCTATTTGTATGATTGCTATAAAATCAAATAAATGTTTTCTTTAAAATAGAATTTTACTGAATTTAAAACTATCTGCAATGATGACTGATATCTTACCTTCTATCTAAATAAACATCCCAAAGCTTAAACGATTCACAATTGCAAAGATGTGGAAACAACTGAAGTGCTCATCAATACGTGAGTGGATTAATAAAATGTGGTATAGGTATACCATGGAGTACTATTCAGCTATAAGAAACAATGGTGATATAGCACCTCTTGTATTTTCCTGGATGGAGCTGGAACCTATTCTACTAAGTGAAATATCCCAAGAATGGAAAAATAAGTACCACATGTACCCACCAGCAAATTGGTTTCACTGATCAACACTTAAATGCATATATAGAAATAACATTTATCGGGTGTCAGGCAGATGGGAGCGGAGAGGAGAGGGTGGTTATATACAAACATAACGAGTGCAATGTGCAACATCTGGGGGATGGACACGCTTGAAGCTCTGATTGGGGGGTGGGGGAGAAAGGGCAACATATGTAACCTAAACATTTGTACCCCCATAATATGCAGAAATAAAAACAAATAGTAAAAAAAAAAGCTTAAATTTAATTACAATTTATGGAAAAATAGAATATATTTTGAAATATAGCAACAAATAATTTTTCATTGAAAATATGTGATGGCCCAGATATAAAATGGTATCATTTAACTTTTGAGGAGTTGTTACCAAAACTACTTTATTTACATAGTTATACATCATGATTATTATTTTCCAAATGGAGCTAACATTAACACCTGCTTCACGCTTTATGTATGCATGAAAAATGTAGAATTGAAACTAAACAAAACTAATTTAGTTACTTGATCTAAATGAAAAGTCTAGTGCTTTCTACAACCGAATAAGGATTGGTGACTTTTCTATTTCCCCTCGTTCCTTACACATCTATCTGGAATTCTTCTGGGAGGAAGATTTGTCCTTTCTTCCTCATTTATTTATTCAATTATTTATTCCTATCAGTAGGGGTTCATGGATATTTACTTTATGTGGATTATAATCCAATAATATCAATCTTTATTTTGCTGCTAAAGTTGTTCCAGCTTTGGCCATCCTGAGATCTTTTGGGCTGACTCCTATTCTTTTCAATATGTCCTATTCTTTTCTTTTCGTTGTTGTTTTGGGTGTGTTTTGGTTTTGGCACTTCCTTATTTGCTGGCATTACAAGATATTCCAGGCTCATTGTGTATGTTTATTTCCCCAGCTGAAAATCAGCCATTTCTCCAAAGAGCCCTGGTCCCTTTGATTGAAAAATCGTGTTTAGGAACTAAGATCTGGGTACTAGGTGTGCTCATTGCTACTGGGGTGTCATTGATGGCAGCCTACCCAGTGAACAGAGCTAGGAAATCAGTCTTTGTATACTAAGTCATGTGTACATACACATCTATGTTTACTTCCATGTCCATATATCTATTAATATATATGAGTTTATATTTATATCTATGACTCTAATCCAGCATTCTAGCTTTCCTCTCTTGCTCTTTTGAAACTTCTTTCAGGGATAGTAAGAAACCTGGCTCCCAATATATATGAATTATAGTCATCCTTCAGTATATGCAGAAGGTTGGTTCTAGGACCATCACATATACCAAAATCCATGCATACTCAAGTCCTGAAGTACACCCTATGGAACCCACATATATTAATACAAAAAGCCTTTTGTATATGTGGGTTTTGCATCCCACGAATACTATATTTTCCATCTGTCTTTGGTTGAAGAAAAATCCCAGTGTAAGTGGACTCAGGCAGTTTAAATCTGTGTTGTTCAAGGTTCAACTGTATTTATTAATACTTACTTGCTTAATTCTACTATGCATGTAGTTTCATAATTGCTGGCCTATAGCCCTGTGAGAAATAAAACTAACAATTAGAGTACCACGTTTATGTATCGTTCCTTTTGTCTTTTGTCTTCAATATGCAGTCATAACACTGTTTGCCAAAGTTACATAGGTCAGATCATTTTTTCCTACCACCCCCAATGAGGATATGACATACCTTTCCAATGCAGTGTGTTAGTTTTCTATTGCTGTGTTAATTTGCCACAGCCTAGGCTAAAAACAATATCAATTTATTTACTTACAGTTTGGTGGGCTGAAAGTCCAGAGGGGCTCCACTGGGCTCTTTGTTGAGGGCCTCACAAAGCATTGGCTGTGCTGAGCTGAGCCTCCAGGCCCTGAGAAAGAACTGGCTTCCAGGCTTGCTCAGGTTGTTGCCACGTACCAGTTCCTTGCAGCTGTATTAGGGAAGTCTTTTGCTTTCTTCTGGCTGTTGATTGGCATCACCCTCAGATCCTAGAAGTCACTCTCCATCCTTGCATGTTTCCCCCCCAAACTTTAAAACTTATAGAATCCTGCTTCTGTTTAGAATCTGACTTCTGCTACCAGCTGGAGTAAACACTGCCTTTAAACCATGCATGGGGATTAGAGGAAATTCACCTGAAAAATTTCTCTTTTGATTAACTGAAAGTCAACTGATTAGTAGTCTTAATGATATTTGAACAATCCCATTTGGCAGGTAATATAACATAGTCATGGGCTGTGGTATCTTGTCATAGTCACAGTGCCAGGGATCAGGGCAGAAAATCTCAGGGACTGTTTTGGAATTCCACTTACTACCTGCCGTTCCATTCCTCTGTCACCATCTGAATTCCATCCTGGGATCCCTGTTATCCAGGTTGACTTTTGAATGCTTGGAAGCTGCTGTGTATGTCTGTTACCTTGGT
This sequence comes from Avahi laniger, assembly GCA_963575035.1. NCBI lineage: Eukaryota > Metazoa > Chordata > Mammalia > Primates > Indriidae > Avahi > Avahi laniger. The sequence goes on along the minus strand of CAUYSK010085572.1, from coordinate 33,889 downwards.
TGTGTTGATAAAGTATCATGGGTGTTTACATAAATCCAAACCTATCAAACTGTACACCTGTATATGTGCAGTTCTTTCTGTATCAATTATGCTTCAATAAAACTGTTAAAAACTAAAACAGTTAAGGTCATTCTTTGTGGTATACAAATGCATAGCATTATGTGTCCCCCATCGAAGTGCCACACAGAACAGTTCCATCATTCTAAAAATTCCCTTGTGCAGCCACTTTTTAAACAACCCCTACTCCCCCGACCAACCCCGACCAACTCTTGAGAACCACAGATCTAGATCTGTTTACCTTTTCTGGAGTCCGCCTTTTCTAGAATGTCACATGAGTGGTAAATTGTGTAGACGCCATTTGGGATTGGTTTCTTTCACTTAGCAAAATGTATTTAAGAATCATCCATGATACCAAGTCAAGCATCCCTCCCTTTTTTTTTTTTTTTGAGACAGAGTCTCATTCTGTTGCTCAGGCTAGAGTGCCGTGGTGTCAGCCTAGCTCACAGCAACCTCAAACTCCTGGACTCAAGTGATTCTCCTGCCTCAGCCTCCCAAGTAGCTGGGACTACAGACATGCAACACCATGCCCAGCTAATTTTTTCTATATATACTTTTAGTTGTCCAGTTAATTTCTTTCTATTTTTTTCTCTCTATTTTTAGTAGAGACAGGGTCTCGCTCTTGCTCAGGCTGGTCTCAAACTCCTGAGCTCAGACCATCCGCCCACCTCAGCCTCCCAGAGTGCTAGGATTACAGGCGTGAGCTACCACACCTGGCCTCTGCCTTTTCAATAACTGGATAGTATCCATTGTATAGTTGCACCAAAGCCTGTATCTTTAATGACATGTTATAAAAATACTATAAAGTTTGCTAAAAATGACAGGATTCACTTTATAAAACTGTGGTGACAAAGGAACTTGACTTTGTCTTGTTATGAAAGTAAGCTTTCATAAATAGTTTTTCATAGGTAATAAGGGGTATGTACTCACACAAGCATGTGTGTATGTGTGCATAACTGATGTCTATGTCAACTTGGCTTCTACATCAAATTGACATCTATAAAAATTACATGAGTCATGCTGACATCTCCATTTGGACTTGAAAGGTATTTCTGTATCCTGGAAAATAAGAAAGTGATTTTTAAACCCCATATTCATAAAGCTTTCTACAACCAGCCTTATTTATTTCCTAAGGGTCAGTAGTGATTCACAACTTCTCTGTTTAGAGAGACTCAGTCAAAATTCCAAATACTTCCTTAATGACTATAAACTAGAGAAAGAACATTTTATAATCTTTGGGTGATGCCTCCAAAGAATATCCCTTCAATTAAAAATGAATTATGAAGTCCTCTAAGAAAAAAACATAATTTAAAAAACAAGACTTAATTAAACTCTCAAATGATCAATCATATTTTCCTACAACTTTATAATTGCAATTCAAACCTTCTAATTGTAATAATTTAAGGAATGTATTATAAAAAGTAGAATATTTTCCATGAAAAACACTGAAAAAAATGGAGAAAATGTGGACTTACTAGAAATGCATAATTTATGTAGAACTTATTAAGCTAAAATTATTCTTTGCCCGTAAAGTTAACATCTCATTTTTGTCTTCATATGAGTGAAATGACCAAAAAATGCATCTTATACAACTATTTCACTTAAATATATTACTAAACCAAATGTCATTTAAACATAATTCTTTCAGAGATACTGTGTATATTTTTTAAATGTATGCGTGTATGTATGAAAAAGAAAAAACGATAAAGCAAAATATGTAATGGAATGTTACCTTAGTAGAACTACCTCATAGATTTGAACATAATGCTTTTCATTGTGATGATTTCAAAACATTTGCATGATGTGTGGTTTGAAAAAGTATTTTAAAAAAACAACTTTATAAAACAGAATGTAAATATGAATTTTGTAGCAATATTCATGATTGAGGGTAACGTAATTTCAGAAAAGAAAAAGATTTCTTTCTCTAAGAAGCTTATTATTATAATCACACTACAGATGTTAGAAAATAAGGCACAAAACACACTTAGGTGAAGTCAGTTTTGTTATGCATTAAGTAAATAGCATGATTTGCATTAGTTTTTTTCTCTTCCTGGTTAAGCTTAATTTTTACTGGAATTCACTTTCTTTTGGAGGGTAGGGAGGCTGGATTGTCTCCTAACATGCATACACAAAAACACATAACAAAAAATATTTATATGGAAGTTAATGCTTCATGGAGCTAATGAGTTACAAATTACACCATACCATTACCAAACCTTCTACTCCCTGCTGAATTGTGAAAACCTCTTTTTATAGATAGACGCAAAAGTGTTTTTAGCAATTACTGAAGACTGAATGTGCTTGGACCTACATCACCTCTATTTGCCTTATGGAAGAATACAGCACTCACTTTAAACCTCACTCTTTAAGGGAAATGAAAAACAGCAAAAATACACCCAACCCAAACCCCTGCAATTTCAGATGGAAACCATTGAATTTCCTTCCATCTATCCAGAGGACTCGCCCAGTTCTTCCCAGTGGGACCACCTAAACAGCAGTATGAATAATATTCAGCTGTTTCATCCTTAAATTAAATAGTTTCCCCCACCCCTTAAGTACATTTCTTCTACTCTACTTACATGCAGCAATTTATTTGGGGAAGTGATCTTGGGGAAGAAGAGTAACAGACAAAGGGGTGTGAGACATGGGACGAGGGTAGACCAGAAAAAGGTCTGCTTCTGAGTTGGCCATGACTTTATGGGGAGATATATAGAATGTGTCTCATAATTTCCATTCAAGTGCTGGTGGCAGAAACGTTTGTCTGTAGGTTCACATTCCCACTGGTCAAAGGTTACCCAGAGGGGCATTAACCTCCCTTATGCCCACGTATTAGGTTGTGGGACTATGAGGAAGAAGCTGATGTCTAATGGTGTCACTGAGGCCAGGTGTTGCCAGATGACACCTGGAGGAAGTGGTTATCAGGCAAACAGTTGCTGCTGTTGAGGAGGAGCAGAGAGGGTGTGAGGTCAGGCATGGCAGGTACCTCTGGCAATGAGGTTTGGGAAACATCCCCAGGAGGACAGAGTACAACAGACTGTTGGGACTTAACCCCAGACTTTCTGATTCAGTAAACTGGGATGGGGACTGGGTGATGCTAATTCTACTGGTCAGACGATCACACCTTGAGATTCACAGGTTTGTAGATCCCTAAGGTCCTCCTGTTCTTTTAGGTAATGATTTTAAAAACTAAAGGAGAAAATTCTATGGACAGGAGAGGAACATGGAGAATAAGAGGTATAGGCTAACACAGTTTATCGAGGCAATAGAAAGAAAAAAATTAAACAAAATGGTACTTAGGGAAGCTCGAGAAACAAATCAAGGCAACTTAGGGTGATTAAAGTTGACATTTCTAGCATGTAGTTTCTTTTTATCTCTTTTTCCCATCCCCATCTCTTCTGTTTTCGATTCTCAATGCACCTTATTACCTCAGGTAGGAAAGAAATAGGGAATTCTCATATATCAGATGTTTTATATTTGGGGTCAACGTAGGTTTCCTATGTTTACGTTTCAGTATGTGCATAAGGTTTATAATTAAAACATATGGAAATATCAAACACGAAATAAAATTAATGGTACTCAATTGCAGTATTATCAAGTGGCTTCAAAACCTCCCATTTGAATATCAAGCCGTATCTTCTAAATGAAAAATTGAGAAGCTTAAGTCATTTATGGTGGTATAATGTAAATTACAAGAGAAGAAATTATGGTCTCCTGCCTTTGCTGGGTGTTGGACTTTAGCAGCATGCATAATTCATAGAAAAGTACTGTGTAAAGGAATATGGAGTAACCTTCAAAAATAAATCAAGGAAAACCAGTTACTAATCTACAGAGCAGTTTACCTGGAGGAAGGTAATGTGAAGGAAAACAGTCCATCATTTCGCACAGCTTAATGCCATCCCTGATGAAAGTTACCCAGGGCTACATATTACATATGGAATAGAAAATATTTATGCCTAAATATCTGTTGCTTGGAAAGAAATCAGCCAAACATTGATAAATGAATTGAGCGAAGGAGGTATTACATTAAGCAGATAAATTTTACTTTGATTGTGAAGTTCAGCCAGAGGGGAAAGAGTTAGAAGAAGAAGTCGTAGCTGGGAGGACCCAAGTCTCTTGTTGAGGGACCAGCGCAGACATAATCAGGCATTAGGACCGAAATCGCCCACTGTCCATTCTGTTGATGAGCAACTACAAGGCGGTCTTGTTTTCTTGGTAGTCTCCGCGAGGTAATGACACTCAATGCTCAAAACCCTTGCCTGTCTAAGGAATACTGTGGCGTAGAGAGATGTCCAGTTGCATGTTAACTTCTGGTGAAGTTTGTAGATTGTGAAAGTGTTTGCTTCAAGACCTGTGAAGGGTATCAACTTGGACTTTGCATACACTTCACTTGATGTATGCAAATATAAAATGGAAGTTAATGTAAGTTTTCTAATTTCCAATTCTCTCATTTGTAGATGAATTTCTATGCAAGTGGATCAAAGCAGGTTCCGGGGAGATGTGAATGATCTGTGGATCAAACCTGAAATTAATATTTCCTGCTACCATGCAAAACATGTGGCTTTGATTTGTATGAGAACACACTCATGGCCTACTGTTGATGACAGTTGGACAAAGGAGGGGTTCGATAGAGAAAATACAAAGTATAGCATCCCAGCTATGTCCATAAGGATCTTCATTGGAGACAGGGGGAAAGTTCACAGGAGAGCACATGTTCTAATCCCTATAAGGTGCTAGATTGCTTTCTACCTATTCAAAATTCCATTATGAGAGGAGTGAACAGGGATGAGGCAGGCTCTGTATTCCCCGATCTGTTTGTTGCCTGCCTTTACTTCCAAGGACTTACGTTGCAATAAGCTGTTTTAGTTGACCACAAAGCAGACTTTAAATGCAAGTAATTTATTTGGGAGGTAATTCCAGGAAGTATTGATAGGTGTAAGAGGAAGTGTGACAGGGAAAGGTGGGAAGCCAATCAAGGTTGTGTTTATGGAGTGACCTGCCATGAGGCCGTAGAAGCTGAGTCCTGTTGGGAACCACTAAGATTCAGTGAAAGATCTCAGAATTATCCGTCCCAGGGACAATATAGATGAAACATTTATCCTCCAAATCCTTTTCATCCTTTTTCACCAGCACTTTCATTTGGTCTTCTATGCAGGGGCTGAGAGCAATTCCTCAGGCAGAATCCATAGCATACCTTTGCCATGCATTGCAGTGGTGAGAGCCATGGGCCGTGAGCTGGGTGCAGACAGTATTTGCTTTATGTATGTATTCCCATGGTACCTTGTGAGTTTCCTTGGTAATTATTTATACCTCCTTTAAGGGTTGACTTGAACAATAGGGATGAAGTTGCCCAAATCAGGCAACTCTGTCCAGTAATAGAGAGGAGATAGATTGAAGCAGACATTGTTTAACCCCAAAGGTAGTATGTGGGGACAAAAATTAGATCTTAAGAGTAGTTTCATGCATTGATCCTGAAGGTTAGATTTATTTCCATTTGATCTAAACTTTCATGAATGTTTAGCACTTTGAATCCCATAGAGGAAAGTAGACGGCCATAAAACCCTTCATGGACTTTAAAAGGAGGCTCATTGTAGAAATTAGAGGTGGTGATTTGCAAAGCGATCTGTTCATTTTAATTGCATTGGCGCCACTCTTGTCAATGGAGTAGACTTCCTGAAAATAAACTTCTTGAAAAGAACTTAGAGGAGCGCAGATGAAGATGGCTTCATGTACTTTATGAGTCAGGCTCTCTCCGGATACCCATCAATTAGAGGTGAAGGCAATAAAATGAAAAATTTGCCCCCATCTGGTTCTCCATAAAACTCCCCAAGAGCTTTAACAAAAAGTCTTCTCTACGAAGAGTGGCCTGATCTCTGGGGAGGCATTTGTTTTGTGGGCTTGTTGAAATGCTTGTTCTTTTCGGGGATGTTATTTCAGTAGAGCCAGATGAGATGCACATGCTATTTTTATAAGTTTTTAAAGGCTTAAGCAGGGCAAATATGTCTCTTCAAGCTGCCTTCTGCAACAAGCCTGACACTAAAGCAGCTTTATGTCCCATAACGAGTAACATTAACCTCATGGAGCTACAGGAGATTTCTGATAATCTTCAGGATGATTCCTTAGCACCAGATTAGTGTAGGAAAGGTTTTATTATTTTCCAATTTTTAAAAGCTACCGGTGTAAAATAAATTTGTACCAAAATAACTTTTTGCCTATTTGGCTAAGTTAAGCTTTTTACAGTCTATATTTTTACTGGGTATTTGAAGATCACTTTTATATTCAAAACGTGGCTATCTCTCTCTCACGTTTCTGTGTCTGGCCCCGACCATTCATGTTATAACTGCATTTTTGTTCTCCTTCTTTATGTTGTATCTCCACCTGGGAGACCTACAGCTATCTGAAATAAAGTTTATTAAAAATAGAGTTTATTTTCTTCTTCCAAAATTCAAATTTCCACTGCCAACATATCATTGGACTTACAAACTTGCGTGCCTAGATTTTTAAAAATATTTCTTCATCCTCAGATAGTGAGTCAAATCTCCAGACTTGCTTATTTATTTTTCCATGAAAATCCTTGTATGATTTCCGTTTCCCAATCATACATCTAGCTCACAGCGACAGCCCTATTTCTGCCTTTCTTGCCTCCCCAGCTTTTCCCTCCTGTAATCTGTCCTACTAGCGGAAGCCAGATTTATCAACAAAATGAGTTTTGATCGTGTGAAGCACTTTCTTTTTTTTTTAGTAATCTTCAAATGGCTTCTGATTGTCTCTTGAAATTCAAGAAGGTAGTTCTTCAGAAGTTGTTCACAGCACACTTCTCTCATCGTCCTGATTTTGTGAGTTTTCTCCCATCCTCTGTGTTGTTCTCCTCGATTTCCATAACAAATCGTGACACGTACGCTTGCCTCTGTCTTTGGGAGTGCTGGCGATAGTATTGGCCCACGGCTGTGCTGTATTTGCCGTCTCTGTCGCACCAAACACGCACACATGTTTTCTCTCCATTTTCTCCTCCTGAAGGCTGCTCAAGATTTGCCCTGCACAGCACTGACGCTCAGAGCCCCTGGGTTACAATGCAAGCTCCGTCACTTATTTACCGTAAAATTTGTGCACTGATTTCTGTATTCCTCACTCTAATTGCTGGTAGAATGAAGGAGATGAAAGAGATGCTTTCTAAGGTGGTTTCCATACTGAACTTTTTGTGATTTGCATCGCAGTAAAAAATCTTGTTTTGATGAACCACATCTGGCTAGAATCCCACTAGTCATTCACATCATTTGAGCGACTTTAGTGCCCAGCTGTGGATGTGCAGTTTACGTACATCTATGTCACTTATTGCCACCATAAAATTGCAAGCTCCTGGAGTTGGCCTGGCTCAGTCATACAGTGGGCATTCAAGAAATGTGCAAATCATTAGAAGAACACTTAAGAACATTCCCCAAAATCTGGTTGTGTTTCTGATAGGTTTCTATCTACTGAGAAATACGAGTATGAATGATTATTATTTCCAATAATGACTGCCTGGAAAAGCATGAACTTATGTTTTTAAAATGTGCTATTTGCTTACCTTTTAAACAACAAATGACAAATTTTAATCCCCAAAACACTCCCTGTGCAGTGGGGTCTTTCGCCAGCTTCTCTTAAATGTATGCTCCTCCTACCCGGAAAGGAGCTGACCACGTTGGGAGCTAAGCTTTCCCCCACTTCTCTGCCATCTTTTACTTAAAAAAATTCCACATCATACAGCAGTGCCCAATGTGCACATTAAATAAAAGTGTAATTAAGGTGACATCGGCAGTTTCAGTAATTAGAGTCTTGCCGTAACTGTAAGAGTAAAAATAACATTCCCTGGTGCTGAGACGGAGCAGCTGTGGCTCACGCTGAGAATGTACCTTGGCAATTTAACATGACTAATTGTACGGGCTCTTCTTCACAGGGGATTGCATTAATCTTCAAAAGTTCTTCCATCGCCGTGGTTCGCCCAAGTGCCGCTGTTCCTTCCTTGCTTCCTAACAGCCCCCAGCTCCGTTTCCTGGTTCTCAGCTGAGTTGGATGGAACCCATTTCGAGAGCTGCTTTGAGAGGCTGCCAGTTCTGACTTTCCAGCTGCGAAAGGACTGAGCAGAAGGCAGCAACACATGGGATGATCACTGGGTGGGGCCTGCGAGAGCCTCTTGTCAACTCTTCTTTCTCCGTGGGGTGTTCTGAGGGTTAGAATTTTTCAGTGCGTTGTCCAAAGGAGTAGAGTTAGAAGGTTTGCAATGGTTCTCAAACCTGGTCATTTATCAAAATCATAAGAAAAGGGCTTTTCACCCATCATTTTGAACCTGTCCAGAGACAACTCAGCGTGAATAAGGCGGCAGGGGTGGTATGTACACTCAGGACTTCTAGCCGAGTCAAAGGGTGCTGGCAAAGTGATAGCAGTGTGGTCCAGGAGGTCAGCAGCATCTTTGCACAGAAGATACTGTACCATTCGAATCTCATATATTAACAGTAACTCAAATTTTAAAACTATGGTGTGTCTTGCATTATATCTCTGTTGGACAGTGCTGCTCTAGCATTCGTCAGAGTGCATGGTAATTGTTTATTGAAATGTCTCTCTCACTCACTACACTTTAAGCTCCTTAAGGGCAGGAACTGTGTGCTCTCCATCTTTAAACAGAGCCTAGCGTACATTAACAAACACTCAATAAATACCGGAAAAAAAGAAAAATAGTCCAAACATACATTTACAACTTTAACATTTCTGATAGCAACATTAATACAGTGAAAAAGTGAATTAATTTAATAATACCACTTATTTAGCTGGTATATACAAATTAAAATTTAAACATGTAATCAATACAAAAATACTAAATGAGCTATTTTACGTAATTTATTTCTCAGTCTTCAAAATCTAGTGTCTATTTCATAATTATAGCACATCTTAATTTGGGCACTAAATTTTCATTGGAATTACTTGATCTCTATTAAAGTTCCATAAATTTCACAGTTGAAAAATAGATTCTTATACTCAAGTTGTTCCAATTATACTTAAAATACTTTCAATAACATAAATGAGTATTGGTCTTTGAATTTAAATTAATTAAAGTAAAATTAAAATTAAAGTATGTTTTCTCAGTCACACTAGCTATATTGCATGAGCTTCATAGCTATGTGTGGCTAATGGATAACATAACAGGCAGCACAAATCTAGAAGGTATCTATAAAGGCTGTGGTGGAGGATGGGATGGAAGATTAACCCAGTTGATAGCAACGGCCCCATTCTCAAACTCTTCTTGGGGCCAGGGACTGTCTTCTTCCCTGAAAGATCTCTAATGTCTAGTATGAAGTAGTCTCCTTGGACTATAACTGTATATACAGCTATCATATATGTATGCATAAATATATGCATATAGATCAAATAAAATTCAAATGAGATAATTCATTGCATTTGGCTGATATGTTTTCAAGTCTGTGTTAATCTATAGGTACTCAATACTTATTTTTTTTCCTGTAATTTATTTGTTAAGGCATCAAGACTGTTGGTCCCAAGGAAATTTTCACATGCTGAGTTTGAGTGATTGCAATCTCTTGGTTTTATTTAGCATGTTTTCTTCTCCTCTGTGTGTTATATGAACTGTAGAACTAAATCTAAGGCTTGACAAGATTTAGGGTCAATGTTTTGGCAAGGACATCCCATGGGCAGCAGCACAGCACCTCCTATTGTATCACAACAAGGGACAATTAACATCTGGCTGCCTTTCTTTTATGATTTTAAATGTGACAAATGAGTTCGAGTGATATTGGCTTGATCCATCCATTATAAACCTCTCTATTACTTTTTTCCTATTTTTAAAATTTTTTTTCAGAGACAGGGTTCTCCCTCTGTCACTCAGGCTGGAGTGCAGTGGTGTGATCACAGCTCATTGCAGCCTTGAACTCCTGGGCTCCAGCAAAGTGATCCTCCTGCCTCAGCCTCCCTCCTGAGTAGCTTGGATTAGAGGCATGTGTTGCCGTGCCCAGCTATTTTGTAAATTTTTTGTAAAAATAGGGTCTCTCTATGTTTCCCAGGCTGGTCTCAAACTCCTGGCCTCAAGTGATCCTCCTACCTCAGCCTCCCAAAGTGCTGGCTTCCATCACTTTTTATGTAATATTATATGAGTTATTGCTGAATATTGCCTAGAACTGATATTTTTATCAAGGGAAAAATAGTAATATTTAATTTAATTATTCCTTGTATATTAATAATTGTAATTATATATACTATATATTTTAATCTCATCGGCTGTTTTATTACCCTAAGGGAACCAAGGAAAGGCATAAAAATGTTACGTGCTTTCCCTTTATTTACTATTATTCAAAGTAATAAGATAATTCCTTAGCATTCTGTCAAAGTAACAATTGACTTTTTAAATTACTATAAGTTTTTAAATTGAACACTTTGTATGTGTTTTCATCCATTGCAGTTTATTCTTTTTGATGCCAAATTGTGCCATCTTTGAGAGCACGTTTGACTTCTGATGTAAAATGCTGCCGAGGAAATGTGTGCATTTCTTGCCCCAAATCCAGAACCAGCTATTTATTCCAAATGTCTTTGTTCACTTTGGTGGGGAATGGTACTTAGATTAAAAGCATTTGAGTACTGGGGGCTCACTATTTTTGGTCTGGATAATTATTTCTGGGCTTTTTCAATGAATATCGCAAGGGATATGTTTTTGTTTTTGCTTGTTTCAGAGAAGAAAACATGCTCATACTAATATTTCTAATTTAAATTTAGAATTATAAGGTTTTAACTTCTTTAATATGTATATATATTTTAAAATAGAATCTTGATTAATATCATTCCTTATTTCCTTAATTCTACCATGTATGTATGAGTCTATGTGCATTTGTGGATATATATTAATATAATAGTTTCAGATTAACAGAGCAATACTATTGCAACTGGTATTTCTCAAAATAACTTAAAATTTCTTAATTTTGCTTTTATCCTGAGGACATATGTCACTTGTCACATTACTGTGCTTTAAAATCTCTTGAAGTAAATACTTTCTGGGTTGTTAAGCAATCACTCAGTTAGGTTTATCTCTTTTGCTTTGCTTTTGCCTTTTTGGGATTAAGATACTTGGAACAGTTTGATGCCTTCAGATTAGCCGTTCTGCTTTGTTAGCTGAGAACACAGCAGCATTTCACAGAGAGCTAATTTTATCCCACTACTGAGGTCAAACCCCCAAATTAAGTGTTGATGCCATTACATTATGTTGTTAGGTCTCCCTCTACAGTGGAATGCTGTGCCATTTTTCATTCCTATGGATATTTCATGTCATCAACATTTTCATTCCTATCAGCAATGTTTCTCCAACTCATGTTAACCCAGGTAAGTGGTCAACAGCACCCACCTTACTAGGTGATGAATAATATTTCAAAGTATTTTAAATTAGTGTTTCTTTCATTTTGATTCAGGTTGAACATCTTTATATTTAAGGGCCATTTACATTAGTTTTTCTATCAACTCTCTGTGCTCATTCTTCCCTTAGAATGTCCTCTCTGGTTCTTTATGTATTAGGGATATTAACCCATTGGCTTAATATAAATTGCAAATATTTTCCCAGGTTTTCACTTGTCTTTTTATTTACTCTGGTATTTTTACCATATGATTTTTTTTTAAATGTTCAAATTTATTGATTTTTTCTCATTTTTTTTTCTAGATTTTGAGTCCTATTTAAGAAAAGCTTTTCCTAGTTCTAGCTTATAGAGCATTCATCCGTGCTTCTAATATTGGTAGGGGCTTTCATTTTATCTTTTTCTATACTGTTAAACAATTATCCCAATACCATTTTTAGAAAAGAATTAATCTTTTCTCTACTGCTTTTACATAAAGTCTTTATCATATACTAAATTTCCATATTGGTTAGCAACTTTTGTAATATCCTTTTGTTATTTTGTAACATCGAACATGAAACTAAGAACTTTTACAAGGAGCATTAAAATAGTTTAATATCAATAAATATTAATCTAGTTAAACTTAGAATTGATTGTATTGATAAAGTCTGTTTTTTTTAATGCCTACAATATAGTAAAAGAATTTCAGGAAGATGAACATGATAATCAGTTGAACAAATAATATTCAGATCCTCTATTTGTAAAGTGACATTTATCGCTACCATAATTACGAAACAACATGGTGTTACTGAATATGGATTTGTTGAAATCTAGTTCTTCAAATAGCAGGGTTAAATTACAATACTGTAGAAATAGAACTCTTCAACCTGAAATAAACTTTTTAAAAGTTCTGGTGTATAAAATATGCTTTTTTTGAAATTTAGCTTGCTATTAAATCCTTCATTTTGCAGGGAAAGCTCATTACTGGATCCACTTTGCTAATCTCCACGAGATAACTTTAAGCCACGAGCCTTGCATAAGATGTTGGATTTAGAAAGAACATTCTCAGATCTCTCGTTCCTCAGTTCCCAGGCTCCACGGGGTTATAATCTGCTTGCCTTGTGATTGCAGCTTTAGTTTTTCTTCAGACTCTCTTAAGGCAATGTCATCACTAAAGAGTTTAGTACTTGCCTATTAAAACTCAAAGTAAGATAACATTTCTATATATCGACTTGAATTTTTTCAAAGTACTACTTCATTTATTTATTTATTTATTTATTTATTATGGAGTCTAAAGAAATAGGGGTTCTTAACTTGGTGCTGGCAGAAAAAATGTCTGGAACCTTCCTGGAGGAAATTTTGCTTATTTAGGGAATGGCCTTCATTCACCAATGCCATTTGTCGAAGCTCTACTCATCCTTCCGGCTTTGGCTCAAGCCTCCTCTCCTCCAGGAAGGCACTTTCTGACCACTGTTCGTTTCACATTCAAAGCATCCTGGTTTATCCCTTTCCGAACAATGACCTTGCTGTGCTGAAATGCTCTTCTGGTGACTCTGGTCCCCATTTGGCTGTATATTCTTTGACGACTGGGATGATTATTTTATTGAAATGTATGCCTTTGTGTCTCATGCTTACTCGCAGTGCCTGGTAGAGAGGGTATACGATAGCTCATTTTCTCACTTTTTTTTTTTTCTGTATGTCAAAGAATACGTAATCATTTTAATATTCTGGTATGTTCTTTTGGCACCTGCCACATTGCATTGTTTCTCTGAAGCCAGGGCATTTTACACCTGTGCCGCCATGTAATATACTAGTTGGTGCTCAAGATATATTTGGTATATAATGAACTTGAGTGATACCCTACTCAGAATACACTGTTGCTGAGATCTGTTAGCCAGGTAAAATAATTAACCCATTATGAATATTTCAGAATAGTCACAGACAACACAAATGACATGTTGAATAATTACACAGCGAAGACATAATAAAATCTCTGTGTGATTGAAAACCTCCCAGAACATTGAAGAACAAAGCAAGGGTTGCCCAGGTTAAAAGACATAAGTTAAAAAAAAAAAAAAAGCCAGTAAACTAATTTAAATAATTCCTAACCTGAAATAAGAAGCTAATAATAATAATAATAATTATAAATCACTGAAGTTTATGAAAGTACTCAAGTTGGCAGCATTGAATGCCTTTTCAAAATACAGTGATGTTATAAAAACTTGCTTGGTCAGTATTAGACCCTAGAAATAATTACCTGGGTTTATTCTGTTTTAATCCATAGGGCTTCTCCAAAAAGATTTTTGAAATATTTGTTGATTTCCTTTTGTTTCCTGGTATACTTTTAGTGCTCACTGAGCCTTGTCTGAATGAAATGTTTCCAGTAAGGTTGGTTGTTTTGTTTAAGAAGCAGGATTTAGAAGGAGCAACCGTATGTTTGGCTTTAGAAGGCCCGAGTGCAATTCTCTGCTACTACATTTCCATATGAAACGGTTCATGCCTGTTAATGGATTTTGTCTAAAGCTCATTGCCACTAGTCAGTAAAATGAAAATGAGAATATCTCTTCTACTAACTGTAAAGAGTTGTGACAGGGAACTGGAGCAATGATACACGAGAAAGCACTTAGCATTGGCCACGGACACTTAGGCCCAGGCATGGTAGCATGATTACTACTCACAAGCAAAACTTTCATTATAGGGCTATTTGTAGCAAAGTCAGTTATTTTCCTTTTAATTTTTCTTTTTTGGTTTTTTTAAAATGTGAAACATATTGAAAAAGCCAGTGCAGCAAAAATGCAATTTCTGCTTTTCCCCACTTCCAATTCCAACCCCCAGAAGAAACTACAATTAGCAATCTGGTACATCCACTCCCTGACATTTTCCACAAATTATACTTATGTACATGTTCTGTGTATACACACACTTGTGCACACAGGTGTTTGCAAGAGTGAAATCATGACATATTGGTTTCATAGTGGATGTCAATACAAAATGCTACATAACACACTTGGAACAAGCCATGATATTGTAGGTACACATATCACAGAATTGTTCTCCTTTGCAATCTTGCCTGTCTCCACTTTTTATGTTCTGTTTTTGGAATTGTTGACTCCAAGAAGAAATGTAGAGGGTGTGGTTAGCATCTTGGTGATGGGAATCAAGGTGTTCAGTGGAAAATTTTACAGTTCTCCACAATGCATTTTTTTGCAAATACATGTTAAGTATTGCAGATTTAATTCATTAGCCTTACATACTTTTAGATCTAAGAACTGAAAAAAAAAAAACAGCTGAAGTCAACCACAGCATTTATATTGGATTAAAATAAAAACAGTAAAGTGGATGACAGTGTTCCTATTAAACAGAACCTTTATAAAACTTGGACTGTTTATGTATATGAAATGCGTGCCTCAAGATGCTATTTTAAAAAAAAGATTGCAATAGCAAAGTTGTTCATCTGTATCCATTCATGCTTCCCTTCCATTTTTTTGGCAAACGGCACAACATATTTCCCTGTGGAGGTCATTTATTTCCAGGTGTTTTCCTATCAAACATTTAAGTAACACGAACAGCTGGTCACAACCGCAGAGAGACGTTAGGGAGAATACAACAATCCTTGAAAATGAATGGAGTTTATAAGCAGAACTAGTTGGAATGGTAATTTTAATTATACAGAGTAGGTTAAGGGCATTTGTGTCTGATAGACACATTTATTTTATATTTATTACATCACAATTTTTAAATACAAATTCAAGGGCAACCCCACGTCTTATTTTGCAAAGTATATGAACATTCTTATTTGGAATATGAGGAAGGATAATGGCATCTCAACCAAAATCATCTATTTTTTCCAAAATGTAAACACGGCTCATACTCAGTTCAAAGTTTCAATTCTACTTCATCAACATCGCCACTGCATTTATCCATAGATAACTGGGATTATGGCTCTTTACCATAAGATGACTAAAATATTAAAAGGTTCTTGGACCAATGTGATATTTTTCTTTGCTCACTCAAATTTCCTATATGGGAGGATTAAGCATTCATATACCATCCTTCTTCTAAATAAAACATTTTGAATGTGTTTAAATAAGTTACTCATAGGTATAAAATCACAGGACTGGCTGTTTAACATGAAAATTGGAGCTTTGTTGGTAGTATCACTTATTCTTTTTTTTTTTCCAGATTCAAGATTTATTAGTGTTTTAAAGGATCTATCCTAGACATGCGAGATGCCTGGATAAAGCAAGGAGATGTTTGGGACTTCCTGTGTGGCTACCACATCCTTTCTTGCAATATCAGGCATGAACTCCCTGACCCGGAATTATAGACTCGTTCTCTAAGAGAGATACCTGAGTCCCCTCAGACAACAGAGAGCATTTAAGTCATGAAATATGGTCATTTTATACCTCAGAGATTTGGATGAGAGCCATGCCTTATAAATCTATGGATGAATGGTTTATTACAAATAATCTTAAATCTGGGAAGTTCTGCTTAAAGCATTGCAAAGATAGGGACTCCTCTCCCCTTAAATTTCATTGGTCTATTTATCCAGATGCTCAGCTATCATTTTCATAAGGAAAATAGGCCTGGTCACCTGCCTTCTTTTCTTTTTCCTGGAAATGCACCCTCACTCCAAGCCCCACCTCAGCTATTGGGGAAGAAATGGATCGTTAGGCATCTGTTTTGTCATTTTCCTCTAGCAATTGAATCTTGGAGAAACACATGGATAATTAATCAATATGGTAAGTAAGGAGTCTCTGGCCCAGATTCTAAGTGAAACTTTTATGTCACAGCATCCATGATCACAAATAGAAAATGTTCCTTCCCATTGTGGAATCCTTACTCACTCATGAATTTGGAAATAAAGACAAGTGACTGTACACATTGCATTATGGATTCTATGGATTGTCTAGTGATTATATCCTGTTGGCCTTATTATCAAGAGCTCATTTCTGTGAATTATGAGCAGCTATATCAGAATCGAATTCCTGGAGCTCAACCTCATTGGATATATTTATCACTTATTCTTTGTATGTTTTAATACTGTGATTTGTTTTGCTTCATGTAGTAGCATCACAGGAAATTACCAGAGTCTTAGGCTGCCCTGAGATTTGAAAGCCTAGAAGAACTCTAGGCCTATTAGTTGTACTAAAATAGCACAGCTTTCTTAGAATTGCAGTCCAAGTACTGTGAGAACACCAACAATATTTCAATCTGCTAATTGGCCAAAGAATATGCCTAAATTTAATTTTTTATGATTTAGATGCCATTTATTTTGCCTGTGACTGGGACCACCTATTACACAGCTGCATTTTTGAGAGCTAATAGGCCCATTTTATTTTTAAGATGGTTGTTTCTTTAAGAGGATAAGTAAAATTAAGCACACTTGTATTATCATATGAATGGATTGACAGTTAAATGAAATATACTCTGAGTGTGTCCTTGTTACAATGAAGCAATCGTTTCAAATAAATATCTGAAAAAATTGAGTAACTATGAAATTAGTAATCATGGAATATCAGTTACTTCAGTTAAAATAGAATCTGAAAATTTCTCTGCTGGCATTGGAATGCTTATAGAGACAAAAATAACACTTTAGTAGAAATAATGGCACCGCTTTCCAAACTACACAAATGCACAATCATCCATTAACATGATATAAAGACAGAAGTGTATGCTTGTCTGATTTTTATAAAGATAGAGAATGCAGAAAGCTCAATCACAGCAAATAAAAAATAATAATTGGCAAGATAATGATAGCTCCGTTTCATTTTCAGTTTTGTCATACTCTATAACATTAGGCTACTCTCTCTCTCTCTCCATATACATATATATATATATATAAACATATGTGTGAGTATATATGTATATATATTACATATATGTGTGTGTATGTAGTGTGTGTGTATATACATATATGTGTGTGTATATATATAGTGTGCTCACCAAATGGAGCTGGTCTGGACAAGGATAACCAGGTGTGAGGTGGTCACAGGTAGGCTTTGTGAAAATTCTGGTATACTTCACCTGGAAAAGAGGGGGATTGGGAGGGAACAAGGATGTCTTCATATATTAGAAGATCTTTCATTTGGAAGAGGGAATAATTTTAATCCATGTGGACATAAAAGTCCAAACAAAGAACGATGATTAGACATTATAGAGATGCAGATTCATATCCACACAGGGAAATATTTTCTAAGAAATCATTATCGTTGTCTAAAAGTAGAAAGCCCTCTTTTGAGAAAAAGGCTGTGGCTTTGGTGCATATCTCATGCTGCAGCCCTTAAGAGAGCCGATGGCAATTCAATGAGCCCCTGGGTTTAGTCCTTTGGCCATGGGTGAGTTATTGTAAGCAAAGGTGATGGTTTTCCATGCACAGAAAAGAGTTGGAGCTCAAATAAAGTCTTATTTTCTTCTGTTTGAAAATGCTTTGTAGTATCATGATGTTCCTATCTGTCAGGAGATATAGAAATTCAAATGAGCTTAGGGGAAAAAAGAGACAGAGAAAGAAAAGACATGCTCAAGTCCCACAGTGCATAACAGATGGCATCAAACTGAAATTGATGTTGATAATCAATGTCAAAATATCTTAGGATACTACTGACAGGAGGTATGGGGATGAAAGTTAATCCAAGAAACTTAATGAAAAATGCGTAACTCATATCTATAAGAGTTTTTCCAACCTCTTCTTCTAGAATTCTTAGAGCTTCATGCCTTAGGTTTAAGTCTGTTATCCACTGTGAATTAATTTTGGTAAATGGTGAGAGATGCGGGTGCTGTTTCGGTCTTCCTCATGTGGTTATCCAATTTTCCCAGCACGGTTTATTGTATAGAAATTCTTTTCCCTATTGTATGTTTTTGTCTGCTTCGTCAGAGATCAGATGGCAATATAAGGATGGTTTTATATCTGGGTTCTCTGTTCTGATCCATTGATCTTTGTCTCTGTTCTTGTGCCAATACCATGCTGTTTTGGTTACCGTAGTCGTGTAGTATAGCTTGAAGTCTGGTAAATTGATGCCTCCTGGTTTGTTCTTTTTGCTTAAGGTTGCCTTGGCTATTTGGGGTCTTTTTGTGGCCTAGGCAAAGAATTTATGAAGACCCCAAAAGCAATCATAGCAAATAAATAAATGGGACCTGAGTAAATTAAAAGGCTTATGTGCAGCCAAGGAAACAATCAATAGAGCAAATAGAAAACTTCCAGAATGGGAGAAAATATTTGCCTGCTGTACATCTGATAAAGGGCTAATAACCAGAATCCACAAAGAACTCAAGCAAATTAGCAAGAAGCGTCAAACAATCCCACTAAAAAATGGGCAAAAGACATGAACAGAAGCTTTTCAGAAGAAGATAATGGCCAATAAACATGAAAAATGCTCAATGTCTCTAATCATTAGGGAAATGCAAATCAAAACCACCATAAGATGTCACCTAACTCCAGTGAGAATCGCTTTTATCAAAAAGTCCCAAACAACAGGTGCTGGCATGGAGGTGGAGACAAAGAAACACTTATACATTGTTGGTGGGATTGCAAACTAGTATAACCTCTATGGAAAGTAGTATGGAGATACCTCAAAGAACTAAAAGTATACCTACCATTTGATCCAGTAATCCCACTACTGTGTATTTACTCAAAGAAAAAAAAAGACATTTTATAAAAAAGACACTTGCACATGAATGTTTATAACAGCACAAGTCACAATCACAAAGATGTGGAAACAACCCAAGTGCCCATCAATACATGAATGGATTAATATAATGTGGTATATGTATACCATGGAGTACTAGCCATAAAAAAATGGTGAACTAATACCTTTTGTAATATCCTAGATGGAACTGGAGACCATCTTCCTAAGTGAAGTATTACCACAAGAATGGAAAAAGAAACACCACATGTACTCACTGTTAAATTGGAACTAAATGATCAACACTTGTGCATATATGGCAGTAAAATTCAACAGAAATCAAGCAGGTGGGAGGGGATATAGGAGGATGGATAAATTCACACTTAATGGGTACAACGCACACTATCTGAGTGATGGACACACTTATAACTTTGACTCAAACTGTACGAAAGTAATTCATGTAACTAAAACGTTTATATCACCATAATATTCTGAAATAAAAAATATATTGGGGGAAAAAAGAAGAAAAATGCAGAAGTGAGAGTATTGACAGAGGAAATACATAAAATGGATGTGGGGGATATTTTAAAACATACTGTGAGCAACGTTTGACTTATTTCTAGGCTCTCTCAAATGTATTTTCTAGTAAGAGCAAAGCAGAGAAATCAATAGCAAACAGATTCTGCTTATGCATGTTTGTTATTCTTTATCTAGGAGATCCACTGGATGTCTCTGATGGATGACCTAGTTATTAACATTATTGTGCCTATACTAATTTTTGAGACTTTGCATTATAAACTCAACAAGCTGGTATCTAAAATGGTCCTTTGTGGTGGTATGCAAATTATCTCTTCATCACACAAATGGATTTTTAGACAACGCCAGGGGAATTATCATGCATTTCTGAATACATGGATACTCAGCGTTAGTACAGTGCTGCATCCTCAGATTAATGGCCCTATAATTCCATGATAGGAGTCGTGAACTTCTGATAATTAGATTCTGGCAGAGATCTTTTTTATTTTTTAAAAGATATTAATGCCAAAATTAAAAAGAGAAGCCTTCTTTTGACCTCACACTGTCTGGAATAAACCTGAGAATTTGTAATCACAGTCATGGGGTACTTGTTCTCTCATTGAGGGTCACCGTGGCAGACAACACCAGTCTCTATATGCTTTAAAGGAGGGTTTATGAGTTCACTTCATCCACTGGCAGCTATGCAGGTGCCAAAGAGTTTTATTTTATGCTGTGCTTTAATTATTTGTAAGTTTTTATTTTGCTGTCATTTCAAATTTACAAAAAAATTGCAAGAATAATACAAGGAAGTCTCTTATACTGTTTACCCTGATTCACTATTGTTGATTGCTTTTGCTACATTTGCTCATTCATTCTCTCTCTCTCTCTCTCAATCCGCTCTCTCTCCCCCGAGTGTATTGGTTTTCTATTGCTCTGTATTGTGTAGAATGGAGGTCCTCTCCTCACTAACTGACTGCCACGGGTGGGGCCCTTTCTCTCCGCTCTGCAGACCACTCACATTCCTTCTCACGGAAGACGCCCCTCTGTCTTCCAACCAGCATCATCATGTTGGGCCCTTCTCACACTTTAAATCTCCCTGACTTTCCCTTCTCCAATAGTTGTTTGTTTAAAAGGACCCATGTGGTGCCCCCAAGTAACCTCCCAATCTTAAAGTCAACTGTACCACATGGCACAAGAGTCACTCTATACTGAGCTCTATGAGAGTGACAGTGAAGAGTGTATCTCATCATATTCATGGGTTTCGGGGATTAAGGTGTGGAATCCTGGGTACCATTTTTAGAGTTTTGCCAACAACAGGAAGAGATTAAGAAAGTGAGGCTTAGGACCTTTGGCCTTAAGGACATAGCTCTGTGCTTACAGGTTAGGAGGTACCTGAAGTGAGGGTGTTGTGTTGGAGGTGGGAGGTCGAGGGTTTAATATTAAGCAGCAAGACCGTCTAAGAATTTAGAAAAACCAAATGTTATAGACCATTTTCTCAGCTTATCCTGCTAATACCTTGAGATAGGTATTGGTCCTATCTTAAAACCAAGAACACAAAAGCATAACAAGAATTATTAAAAGATTTGTCTCATGTTGCACAGCAA
Source organism: Avahi laniger (assembly GCA_963575035.1). Classification (NCBI taxonomy): domain Eukaryota; kingdom Metazoa; phylum Chordata; class Mammalia; order Primates; family Indriidae; genus Avahi; species Avahi laniger. Next base: position 12,733 of record CAUYSK010085572.1, on the reverse strand, counting down.
TGCACAGGTAAGGAACCCAGGTGTCAAATCAGGTCCACTTGACTCCAAGGCCCCGGATCTTTCTGCTCAGACACCAGTCTCCATTTGGAGCCTGGGATATCTTATTCATTTGGTAATTACATGTTCTCGGCTTTTCTTGACCTTTTTCCCAGGAAATCTTATCAAAACTTATCTGTCTCATATCAAATTTCTTTGAAGATTCACTTTCACCCAAGTAACATGCTTGATAAACAGAAAATTTACCCATGAAGCTTCTGTCTTAGGCAGGGCCTTCGAGTCTTTTTTAACTCAGGGGGTGAGTCTCAGGATGCTACTTCTGTCCTGGGACTGGCTGATGGGAAATAGGAATTTGGTGACACATCCTAGTCCTTGTGGGCAGAAATGGCCTTACTTTACTCATACTTGCTTATGGAGTATTTAGGGGGCTTAGATGGTTTAAAATGTTACTGATTTTTTAAACAGAAGAAATATCAATATAATACATTCTGTTCCAGCTTCCTATTTTTAGAGCCGGGCTTATCAAGACCAAACTGGAAGCTTTTACCTTTTTCTCTTTTTGAAAGATTCAGTGCAGACCTTGTGCTTTCTATTTAGGGAAAGTGGACACACAATGGAGTGAGTCTGTGTGCCCACAACAGGTCAAAAGAAAAAAGAAATTAAATTATGCCAAGAATATCTACTAACTGGTTTCTCAGGCAGGGACCTTTTCCAAGGGATAGTACACAATTGTTAATAGGAAGGTGCCAAAAACCTGTTTTCTCCAGTGCATTTGACAGTTCCCAGCAATAGGGATTCACATGGGGTAACATGGTGATACAGTGATGTTGATGCAAACCATGCTACGGCATGTCTTGAACCCTTAGGGGCCCCTAAGGGAGGGACAGTTGGGGGTATTTAGGGAATGTGAACACATCTAGCCCATTTAGTTGAGTCATGTAGTATTTAGATTTATAAAAGACTATGTGTGCCATGGATAGCTGCAGATGCTTTTGTGGGCAGGACAGTGTATGTAAGACCCAAGGGAGTAAGTGTTGCATTCACTTCACTGTGAGAAAGAATACTACAAGAAAGTATTATTCATGTATATCTAGAGGAGAAGAATAAAGTTCGATATGTATATCAAGATTTATAATAATTTGTATATAGCATATAATTCATTAATGTATATAATCACATAATTATATAACATACATAAATAATGTGTACATATACTTATGCACATATATGTAGAATTGTGTGTATGTATGCATGTGTGTATGTATACATATAAATATGTGGTATTTTTGTTAAAAACTTTTATGTAGGAGTAACTTTTAAGTATATATACTGAAAACCATTTAGAAGCCATCCGTCGAAATTAAGGAATCATTCTTAGAAAACTCTAAATTTTACAATCACATTTTCAACTTAAAATCAACACTTTTCCCCAGTTTTAGAAAAAAAATAGGCTGCCCTGGTGATATCCACTTTTATTTACCATTCTTTAAAAGTGTTTCTTAAGATTTGACATTTTAGTCTGTGAGGTCAAGGTGGTCCATGGATACCTAATGTCCTTGAATGATTTATTTTGGTACAAGCTGCTAACCGATTATATCTGAAGCTTAACTTGGCTTGATTGTGTACATTCGAACATTCTCTAACTAGTCCCCATGTTTTATGTTTTGAGCTCTATAAAGTTATTCATTTTAATTATTTTTATGGAAGTTGAAGGCCAACAGAGCTGTTAGTAAATGTTTTGGTGCAGCAAGGTAGGTATAGGAAATCTGTGGCATTGTGGTTAAGGGCACAAGCTCTAAATTATGATGGACCAAATTCAAACTCTCTACTCTTTACAAACGGTAGGAATTTGAGCAAGTTGCATTCCACAATTTCCTCAAATATAAAATGGAGTTAGGTAGTTAGACAGAATGAACAATAATTGATAGCACAGCAAAGTGACTATAATCAACAAGTTAGAGCATACTTTAAAATAACTAAAAGAGTGGAATGGGAATGTTCCTAACACAAAGAAATGTTAAATGCCTGAGTGATGGATACCCCAATCACTCTGATTTGATTAATTCACATTGTATGCCTGTATCAAAACATCATATGTACCCTGTACAGATATACAACTATAATGTACTCACGATAATTAAAAATTAAAAAAAAAAATACTTCCTGGGACTTTTGGCAGAACTTAGAGAGATAGCCTATGTAAAAAGTAAGTAGCAATGTCTCTAACATCGTGTTTTTGTTTATTATTAATAACAACAAAAAATAACCCAAACAAATGAAAACCACCACAAACCTCTAATTGGCTTAAAAAATCTAGGAAATTTACTGACTTACGTATCTGAAATGTTTGAAAGTAATGGGATTCAGGTGTGGTTTGATCAGGGATCCATATTCATTTTTCCGTGATGCAGTTGTTTCTGATCTCTTCTGTGTGCTTTGTTTCCATGCCAAGTTCTCTCCAGGTCACAGGATAGCTACAGGAAGGAATTGAGGCATCACTGTTGCTCTTTTACCTCAAAGAGTAGGGAGATAGAGCTTCATTTTCACAATAATTGAATAAAATTTGAATGGACCATCCCTGCACAAGTTCTGCAGCCAAGCGAATGTCCTGTGTTGATTGGCTTATGTCTGGGTTGCTATGCGTGAACCAAGTGTTGTAAGACTGATGGGATCACCCTGAATGGCTTAGACATATCATGACTCAAGCAATCAAATCATAAGGCTATAAAACAATGAAAGAGGGCTGAGTGGATTTTGGAAGGTAATTATAATGTTTTCTGCCATATTTAATTGACATCAGTTATAATTATTAATATATAATGATTATAGGCAATAATAATCATGGCAATAAGTATCATATTATCATATTTGCTCACAGGGCAGGTTATAAGCCCTGGCCCTGTACGTACATGCCAGAGGGCAATAAGGTACAATCTGTGGCTTATTTCTCTATTTGCCTTCTGGATCTTGTGTATTTTAGGTCTCTATATTAGTATATCATAGCCTGACTTTTTTTGGTAGTTCTTAATATGCGATTTTTAGCTAGAATACTGTTCTGTGCTGGAAGACGTTATCTCTGTCACTCCACATATTGTAATGCATCTTTTTTTAGGTGTAAAAATCTGCACCGTCATTGCGATGGTTATTGGCCTGTTTGTCCTTGGAACCTTTTCCAGCTCTTCCCTGACCTGCTCAGTATGCAGGGTTCAACTCATACAAATTATCCTGCCTGGGCTCTGTTGCCAACCAGCTGCCAATTAAGAGCAACCAATGGAAAAAGCCAGGTGTATCTCCCTCTTTTTCTCCACTTCATGGGGTCTTCAGCTGTCCTTGTGTCTCCTTTACGATTCTAGCTCCAATCTGTCAGTTCTGGCCTCCTTCGTGGTCTCTCCAGCCCTGCGTGCCGTGTGCAATGCAATCCCAACTGCTGTTGCTAGTCTCAGGCTTGCCTCTGTTCCTTGTGTGCCTGTTCAAATCTTTCAACACTATCGTTACTGGTCTCCCATGTTAAGTTCCTTGTATTGAATTACCTGGGATGGCCTCTGTATACCTGCCTTGACCCTAACTGACAAAGATCACTAAACTTCAAAATCCTGAAAAATCTAATCTTACTAATGACTTTTTCCAGGAATAAATCCTATTGTCTATAATGCTAATGTGATTTATTTTTTCCAAAACATATAGATTTCTTGGTTTAAAAAAATGATAGGGGCTTTCTTTGAAATCTATAATTCCTACAATGATTTAATTTCTCAGCTTCAAAAAGGTGTGTGTTGAGATATATTAACACTGATTATAAGGATGTTCTTTGAAAAAAACTGTACTTCAATTCATTTTGATCAAATTCCATTATTGGGTCATATTTGAAATAAAATCTCTTTTATGAAAAGCTTGTTATTGAGGTGGGAAGCCATATTCTTGTAATCAAAGCTTGGAAAGTTGACTGAAACACACTTATATCGAACACAAAACACTTTGGTAAACGGCACAAACTACAAAACTCAACGGCCACCTGGAGCCGTTGTAGAATCGATCCTTTTTGATAGCTGGATTGTTTTTCAGGTGACTGAGATTTTGCCCATTTGTCTTAGTGATGAATTGTTTGGTCACAGGGAGGAGAAATTCACCGCAACTGGGTTAGGCCAAAATAAATAAATAAATGAAATGATTGGAAGGGCGCTAGGGGACTCCAAGACTGAAAGTCCTGCTGGGTCCTCTGGAGGGAGCAGGCTCGAACCCTCAGCTCTAGCAGAATCCAGGCTTGTGTTTGACATTTGGCTTCTCTTGAGGATCTGCTTCATCTTCTTCTCTGTGCCCACAGGCCAGCCCCAGGAGGAGTGACAACAACGTGCTTGGTCTGGATCACACATCCCACAGTGCAGACTCAAATGTCGAGGGAGGGTGGGCTCATGGTCTATTTCCTTCTCAGCAGGAAAGGTGCGAACAGCCCAACTTGCCAACATGTCCGCTACACTGCATTTGCACCCAGCGTTATTTTTTCTTTTCAATTAGCCTTTTCTTATAAAATGTAAAATGTTTCTATAATATATTATAAATTCATAAATATCCTGAATATAACTTAGCCATTTCTTAGTGACATACAGTCATATTCACCAGTACAACAATATCTGCCCACAAATGACTTTCGACTGCTATTCGTGTTTGTGTATTGCGGGGTAGAGATTATACTTTTGTGTGATATATTTTTTCCTTTCTCTTTGTTGCAGATGTCACTTGTCATTGTTGATTGGTATTTGCCACTTCTAATTTGTCACTGCTGGGTTAGTTCGGCCTTCAAAACCAAGTAACTTTTATTACAATCACATATAAAATAAAGCTAATTAAATTCTACTGAGAAGTTCTTTCCACTGAGAAAGAATTCATGAGCCTAAGGGCATGCACTTTGTAATCGTGTGCTTCTGACCATGTGTGAGAAGGGAAATTGCTTGTTTAAACAGATGTGCTTAATGAATGTGGAGTCACTTCATGGAGTCCCTAGAACGACTGAATTTTAATATCAATTTCTTTAATTCCATAGCCATGGTCTCTCTTTAATCATACAAATTATGTCTGTGGTAGGCAGAACTATGGCTTCCTGAGATGCTCAAGTCCTAGTCCCGAGAATATGTTACCCTACAAGGCAAAAGGAACTCTACTGACATGGTTCAGGTTCCAGATCTTGAGACAGGGAGATTACCCGTGATTTTCAAGGTGGGCTCAATCTAATCACATGAGCCCTTAAGAGCAGAGAATATTCTCCATCAGAGGTCAGTCAGGGGGATGTAATGGAAGAAAGTCAGGAGAGATGAGGTGTGGGAGTGAGTGTGACTCACCATTGCTGGTTTTGAAGGTGGGGGAAGGGAGCCAGGAGCTGAGGAGTTCAGGGTCCTCTAGAACCTGGGAATGGACCTCAGCCAGCAGTGAGCAACCAAATGGGACTTTAGTCCTACAACTGCAAAGAACTAAATTCTGACAATAATCTGAATGAACAGGGGCCCTCTTCTACTCTTGAGCTTCCAGAAAGGGGCACAGCCCTGACGGCACCTTGATTTTAGCCCAATGAGACCCATACTTGGACTTCTAAACTATAGACTTGCAAGATTTTTTGTAGCAATTCATCATAGCAACCAAACTATTATAATGCCAAAGTCTTTACTTTCTCCCAATAGCCTAGAAATGATGTCTTAAAACCATCGGGGTTATTCCAACCAACTTTTGGCAGACTGTATTTTCTAAAATGGCTCTAGCAGTATTTCCTGTCCGACCTGCTCACCCTTATCAAGAGGGGGAATCCTTATTCCCTTGAACTTGGGTGGACTTCTGGGACTACCAGCATGAAAGGAATTTGACAGAAGTGATGTCACATGACTTTAAAGATTAGGTTAGGAAAGGCCGTGCTGCTTCTAATGGTTTTTCCTGTAACACTCACTCTGGGCACCTTTGGCCACATGTAAGAGTCTGGCTACTCTGAGGTTGTCCTGTGGAGACACAACTTGCAGTCACCATGTGAAGGCAGAGAAGGCGGCCCACAGAGCCCAGACGTTCTCATCCCCAACCATTTAAGTTTTCCCGGCTCCAGCACCAGATGTGTGAGTGAAGCAACTTTCAAGATAACCCAGCCCCAACCAGCACTGGCCTACAGCCATGGAGAGAACCTGAACAAGAACTTTCTAGATGATTCTAGTCAATTCCAGATACATAAATAACATAAATTATTATTATTAAGTCACTTTGGGGAATGATTTGTTATGTAACAATAAAACAAATGGAGAATATATTTTGGCTGTGAATATAATTTTAATGAATTTATGCAAAGCAGTCTGATTTGAATATTAGATGTAAGAAAATCCATATGCCCATCGTTCAGTCAGTAATTACACTGTATTTAACTTTAAGACAACAGTTGGTTTACCAATACTAACCAGTTTTGTTCTTAGTTATTGCATATTCTTTGCTTCTCATTTTTTTAAACTGTGGAGAATTTTCCTTATTTTTCTCCCATGTTCCTTGTGCCCAGTGACATGTGGCCTCTAGAGTTCACATGCCCTTAGAGCTGGATGCTTTTTAGAGGAAGTCACAGTTTTATTAAATGCCTCAGTGTCATTGACAGATCATTCATACTTTGTGTTTTTCTCAATACCTGGGAGACCTGGAATTGGCCTTCCAAATCCATTACTATGATCTTGCAGTGAATTAGATGAATGTGTTTTCAATTTATATTGATTAAGGAGAAATGATGGAACAATATTTAAAACTTAATCAAACTAAAACTCACTTTCCTATCCCTGATGTAGCTAATAATAGGTAGTTTATAATATATTTCTGCAGTTTTTGAGAATTTCTTGCAGGTGTGTGGTACACAATCATTAATAACAATTGAAAACATACTTCTGTCATATCTGAGAATATATCGTATGGTAGAGTGAGTATATTAACACTCTTTTAATTGCAGTTTATTTTGAGAATTCTGCTATATCCTTCTTTCTCAATCCATACTCTTACAAATCACACATAAGAAGAATTCAGGGATGTAGACTATTTTAATATCATTGTGTAGCAGAATAATAAAAATTAGAGGATCGAAAGAGCTAAGGGATGCGAGCGAACATCTAGTCTAATCCTGGCATTTTTAGATGTGGCATCATTAATCCACAGAAACAAAATTAGCTGGTGACAGAGCCAGAATTAGAAAATTCATTTCTCAGACTGTGTCCCAGACAGTCTCCTGTGAGGCGAGTTAGGACTCTGTGTTGACGGCACCGCTGCCTCGTTAAGCTGCAAAACCCAACAAACGAAATTTTCTTCAAGATAATTTGTTTTGTGGTTTCTCAGGAGAAGCCATCACATAATTGGCTGTCTAGAAAAACAGATAAATCTTTTAAATGAATGAATTTCTGTACTCATATTATTCGTATGCCGGGATGCTATTTTCACTTATAACCCTCTCATACTTCCCTTTCGGTCAGCAGTTCGGGTACTGCTGGCTCACTGTCTCGCCAAGGGATAAACAGCAGAAAGCAGGGAAATAGACTTTTCTTGTCTTCTAACTTTCAAAATTCCAGATTTTCTCCAATGACTCTGATTTGATTAATACACATTATATACCTGTATTAAAACTTCACATGTACCGTTATCCATACAACTATTATGTACCCTTATTAATTAAAACTAAATTTATATTTTTTATTTTTGTCTTTCTAACACCTATACTTTGCAACAGGAAAAAATAAAAATTGCTTTAAAAACATTCCAGGCTTTCCTTTGCCACATGTTAGGGTCAAACTTTAAGTTTTGAATCTGTCATGACCACGACTTCCTAAATCCAATATCTTCTTTTGAGTAAACAGTATATTATTATATAAGGAAGATGTTTGTTATTAGAAAAATCAATCTCAGACTCTATTTGCTTCTGCAGAATTAAAACTAGAGGATACACACACACATGCATATGTGCAAACATACATGCGTGCTCATCTCAAGGACTGATTTATGGTAAGGGATTTCATCTTTCTGTGCCACAGTGCTGTCTTTCAGCAGGTTCCTTTTTGAGAGCTACTTTTCAACTCTGACCACACTTGAGTTTATCTTGTATATTGCATGTTTCATATTAATTGTGTTATCTTATTCTTGATTAGCTGTGCTTTAGTAGTCCTTCGTATAAAAAATGCTTTGAGCACTTTGAACTATTTCAACATAGTTATTTTAAAGTTTTTTGTCTGATAGTTCTACAAAAATGAACGTCACCAGGAGTGATTTCTATCTAGATTGCTGGTTGCGTTGGCTGCCTTCCTAGCATTAAATTTCTTCACGTGGTTTTAGAATTTGGGTTTGGAAACATATTTTGTACAGGAATTTATTTTGTTTTGGCTTTTTTTTTAATCTCTCTTTCATTTCTCTCTTCTGTGCTGCTCACTCTGTCTGTGGATTTTGCAGTTGACTGAGTCCTTCCAGGCTACCTTTCTAAATCCAGGCATCTTAATAGCCATGGGGAATTATGATTGCTTCAGAAGCTGTAGGGGATATGGAAACTTCATCCTCAGAGCCAGAAAGTGACTTTGCTGAAATTCTGCCCGAGTCTCCTCCTCCTCCTTGGCACAAGGAGCGCCAATCCCAGTTGGAGTTCAATTGCAGTTGTGTTCAGCCTCCTTTGATAAATGCTGGATGTGTTCCTATTCCAATGCTCCTGTAACAAACACCACAAACACAGTGGCTCAAACACCACAAATTTATTCTGCTACAGTTCTGCAGGTCAGAAATCATCATGGGAGACTAGCGAGCTGGGATTTTAATACCTCTAGTTGTTTGGGAGTTTTGTTCCATTTCTAATTCAGACAACTATTTATTTTGTATTTTGGATCATATATGTCTTTTTGTAATTTTCCATTTTTATGTTCAGGCTTTCTTTGTCAAGTGTCTGGAGCAGTGAGGGTTAGGAAGTATGAATTTTCCTTGCCATGATGATACAGAGGTCCTAAATCCTAATAGTGGCTCAGCCCGGAGCGCTCAAATGCATCATTAGAAAAATTTAAAATTCTTGGCAAATTTTTAAATGGGAGCAAGGGAGGCTATCTTAGTATCCTAGGGCTACCATAGCAAAGTAACTCAAATGGCATAGCTTAAACCAATAGACATTTGCTGTCCCAAAGTTCTGAAGGCAAGAAATCCAAAATGAAGGTATTGTCAGGGCCATGCTCTTTCCAAAGGCTGCAGGGAGGAATCCTTCCTTGCTGTTTCCAGCTTCCAGTGTCTCTTGTCATTCCCTGGCTAGTGGCAGCATCACTCCAGCCTCTGCCTCCGTATTCGCAGGGCCTCCTTTCTTCCCTCTGTGTGTCTCCTCAATAACTCAGCATCCAAATCTCCCTCTCTTTTCTATTATAAAGACACCAATCATTGGATTTGGGACCCATCTTAATCCAGCATGACTTGTCTTAAATTGATTACATCTACAAAGACCCTATTTCCAGAAAAGGTCTCATTCATAGGTATCAGGGTTTAGGGCTTAAATATGTCTTTTGGGAGGGTACGATTCAATCCACAATAGATGTATTTTTATAAACGTATATTTAATGCATATTTGTTTTACTCCCTCATAGAAACTGAGTCAGTTATCCCTTCCGGTGTCTCCGTGTTTCCTGGAGAGTAGCTGCTCCATAAAGCCTTGCTGATTGACAGGGTGACTGTCTATTTTCCTTAACATGTTGACCCTTCCAAAATCTGCTCAAACCAGAAGCAGATGTGGACTTAGCAATATTCTCCAAAGCAGCTGTGTTTCTAGATTCGTACTGAATTGAAAAACTGTCTCCCAGGGAGCCTTTGTGGAACACAGCATGCAATCAAAGGAAGAAGACAGAACTAGAAGACATTCTGAAATTAAATAGAGTTGGCTCTGCATTTGAGGGGTGGGGAAGACCTTTCTAAGCATGTTATTAAAGGTGAAAGCCTTAAGGGAACATCTCAATTGATTTGACTGTCTTTTTATACTTCTTTGTGTCAAAGAAAATAATTACCAAGTTCAAAGTAAAGGACAAGCCAGGGAAACAAAAGTAGTTAGGAGAACTGGTGTCTGCTTGGCTCTGAGCGATATAGTGATAAAGTGAACTTGGGAATTTTCCTAACAGAGGACAATTGATATTGTTACTGTGTGAAAGATGCTCATATTTGGTTTAATAAGACATGATGCTTTATTCTGATTTGGTAAAAACAAACTAACCAATGTTTTTGTGTGTGTGTATGTGATTGCAAACTTTATCTTACCTTTAAAACCATAACCATTTTAAAGTCAAGATTGTATTTCAAAAAATCATACAGTGTGTGACTATGGATAAAACCATATTGCACGGAATTTGCAGTAAGAGAAAACAACAAATAAATATTCTCATGGGAGTGGAAAGATTCAATCACATTTAGAAAGTTATTTATGCTAATTTGGTATAAATAAAATTTCACCACTTTTATAGAGCCTGTTTTCCTTTAAAATAAAACTGCAAAATAATGATTATTTCTTTTTACTCAATTTATGAGATATTTAATTTTAGCTATAAGTATTCTTTATATCAGCAATCCCCAATCTTTTTGGCACCAAGGACCGGTTTCATGGAAGACAATTTTTCCATGGACGGGGTTGAAGGGTGGATGGTTTTGGGATGATTCAAGCACATTACATTTATTGTGCAGTCAAACCTCTCTGCTAATGATAATCTGTATTTCCAGTCGCTCCCCAGCACTAGCATCACCGCCTCAGCTCCACCTCAGATCATCAGGCGTTAGATTCTCATAAGGAGCACACAGCCTAGATCCCTTCAATGCACAGTTTACAGTAGGGTTCCAGCTCCTATGAGAATCTAACATCACTGCTGATCTGACAGGAGGCGGAGCTTATGCAGTGATGCCAGGGATGGGGAGTGGCTTTGATTTATCTCACCATTGCTTTGCCTGTGGCGTAGGAGATAGTCTACACAGGGCCTGCTTTCTGTCATAATACCCACATAAGAAGACACCTCTCATATTTTAAAGTCATTATTGGAACACAATTTAAAATACAGCTGTGTTAATTCACCTGATGGGTCACTGGATCCATGAGAGGTAGAATAGAGCCTGAAGGTTTAATACTTGAACTATCCTGTACTGCTGTTGAAATCAGGACCTGACCAACAACATGAGACTCGTCAGGCCTAGTGGGAACAAGGATGTTTTTAGGTTCATAGAATTTTTAGTCAATCTATTTTAATATTCGAAGCTTTAAAATGTTGCACTTGTTCAAGAAATTGTTTCTAGTAGGTATCAGAGTGGACACCACCCTGGCAGAGTAACTCAAATACATGTAGAATATTATTTCACCTCTTCTTGGTGACAAAATTTGGAAAGAACAAGGAACCTTCCGGGAAATAAAAAGTGGTTAAAGACAGAGGTTATGTGTGCTAGGGAAAGGCATGAACTGAAAAATGGAGATTGTTTTTGAAGGTAGTGAAAAGCAACATGAATGAAGAAGACTCTTCTGAGATGGAGCTTTAGGAACCTTGTGGGGTCCCACTCTCATGGGGTCAGGATGACCAATGGCCCAGACAGTGAACTGACACGAGGGTCTATCAGGAATGAGGGCCTGGGTGAAAGGGCAGAGTCCCCCCATGGATAAACAACGGCTTAGTCTCACCAATGAGGATGTCATGTTGTCCTAGTTTTATGAAACCCACAGAAACAGTTGTTCTAAATGGGCAACAACCACAAATGTTACAGTAATTAATTCTCTTCTAGTAACTCTCCATGCAGGCCTATGGGGATGAAGGAACAGGCCTGCTCCATCTGGCGCCGGAAACGCTGTCCCAGAGTAACCAGAAGTTGAGCTCGCTAGTCACAGACTGCCTTCTGAACAGCCGCAGTTTTATGAGGTTATTCACTTTCTTTTCAAAGGCAATATCCTGTTCCCTTGTGCTCAACCAGTCTGAGGACACAGAAGTGAATCTGAGTATTTACGTAGAGTTTTAAATCTTTATCTTTTAACTGTATTTGGGATTGAAGCTCAAGAATAGAAAAACCCACTAGATTTAAAAAAGCACCTAAAGATTAGCAACTGTGCACTGCAGCTTCTCCACATAGAATTGTGTTAGAGGAAAAGTGCTTTAAATGCATTAAGAAGTATTCCTGGAGAAACATTGTTCTTGGAAGTTGGGAAAAATTGAGTTGAGATATTTATGTGAATGGCAGGATTTAATATGTCCCTGTAATGAATGAATGAAGATTATCCATAGGCATGATTAATAATTATTGGATGTGATATAAGAGTAGGTGCGGTGTTTTTGAAATCAGTAACTGCTATGTCTCATGTAAAAACAGGAGGGAGGCTAGAAAGCACTAGAAAGTGAGCACTCGTCTGGCATCAAAAGGCCTGTGTTTGTGTCCACGTTCTGCCGCAGCTACTAAATGTAACCATTCTGAGCTTCAAGGTTTTTAACGTAGGAAATGGGAAGGATGACCCTGGTCTTGCTCATATCATGCTAGGTCATGGGAATTCAATGCCAAGGAAAAGCTCATCCAATCTTTGCTTTTGTGAAGTTTACAATGTAATGGGAGGATAGAGAAATACAATAAGCAAATAATTGGCCGGGCGTGGTGGCTCACGCCTGTAATCCTAGCTCTCTGGGAGGCCGAGGTGGGCGGATCATTCTGAGCTCAGGAGTTCGAGACCAGCCTGAGCAAGAGTGAGACCCCACCTCTACCAAAAAATAGAAAGAAATTAATT
>CAUYSK010085570.1:0-17922 GCA_963575035.1 Avahi laniger | reverse complement strand
CGGAGGCCTAGGCGGGTGGATCGTTCAAACTCAGGAGTTCGAGATCAGCCTGAGTAAGAGCAAGACCCTGTCTCTACTAAAATTAGAAAGAAATTAATCAGACAATTAAAAATATATAGAAAAATTAGCCGGGCATGGTGGTGCATGCCTATAGTCCCAGCTACTCGGGAGGCTGAGACAGAAGGATTGCTTGAGCCCAGGAGTTTGAGGTTGCTGTGAGCTAGGCTGACGCCACGGCACTCTAGCCCAGACAACACAGTGAGACTCTGTCTCAAAAAAAAAAAAAAAAAGTTTCAGGAAGAATGGGGGTAAGTAGCAGTTTTTAAATCTAGAAATTATATAAATAAGATGAAAGTTACACTGAAAAGAAATTAGGCTAGAAATAGTGTTTTTGAATCATCAAAATGTACCATGTTTAGCTGAAAATATTCTGTAATACCAACTGTTATATGTGAACCAATAAGCATTTTTAATGAACATTATTTTTAAAAAGGCATTCTTGAAGATATGCCATTTCTTATTGTGTAAATGCTCTAACCTCCATAAATCTGCTAGTTTTTCATTTTGGGATAGGTCTCATTTTTATTTTCATTTGTGCATAATAAAAAGTGACTGAATTTAATAATTTCCATTGTCTTTCCTGTGTGCATTCATTCTTTCTTTGTTTTTTAAGTTCTTAAGGCTTCTGATAGTCCTTCCAAGCAAGCTTCTTATAATCATAAATACCCAATATACTGAACTTATATCAAACTTACTTTTTTCTTTCTGATTTTTTTCACTTTATTATCTATGCTTACTGACTCACATGCGTACAAATACGTGTTTAAGTACATAGCATTTTCTATGTGGGGTGGCTTTGTAACACCTCTGCCTCAGTTAAAGCAAATACTGCCTCAAAATCTCTCTTTTAAAAAACCTCTTATCTAGCAGGTGGTCTATGTAGAAGAAAATTAATAGTTGTACCTAGAATACTTTAACTCCGGATTTATACACTCAAATTATATATCGATCAGTTCCTTTATGCTTTCTTTAGTTCTAAGCAAATTATATTTACATAGTTTTGTTGCTAGGAATGTCTTTAAAAGATATTTAGCCCTTTTGTTAGAAGTAAGTAAAACGATTATGCCAGGACCTGCTATTAACTTGGTATAGTAGGAATATTTTATTCTCGGACTAGAATATTGGCAAAAAGGTATATCTTTAAACAAATCACAAGCTGTCAATATGTTGGTGATGAATTTCTTTTGTTTTCATTTGGATCAGTAGGTGGGGCAGTTCACCAAGTGTGAGATCGACATTTAATCTTTCTTCTCATGAAATGAAAACTCACCAGTGGCTAATTCATGAAAAATTGATGCTGGGCTTTTCTTAAGGTTAAGTTGTTCTCATTTGTCTTGGAGAACATCTCACTTAGCCTATGAGTTTATGCAATTTGGCAGAAAGTGAAAACATATTTGGCTGTATTAAAATTAACTCATTGTTGACCTTTTGTATTGGCATGCCAAGTTTCAGTGTCGTCGGAGTGTGGTTACGAAAAAATCGAATAAAATTAGGAGAAATGGATAATCAGCTTTCTTTATAACCAGAGAAGTACTGTATATTGTAGGTTACTCATCTTTACTGTAGAAAGATTTGGTTATGTTGATGGAGCTCTTTCTCTCTTCAGGTTTATTCTTACTGTCCTTGCATATCAGAATATGGAAATCCTCCGCCCCTTTTTTTTTCTTAATAGTTTGAGACTACAGCTGCTGTTCTCAGAATGGAGTACTATTGATTCCTTTGACTTGTTGCTTTGTCTCACAAACATTGTTTGAAAGGAGCCACCGGATTCTTAGCTGCTGTGTATTTAACTGTCCTCAGTGCTTCTGTTGTTTCCAGGCTGTCTACCATAATGTAATTTGTTTTACTCTCTTAAAGTTTATCATTGTGTAAATCATTGTGTCCATCTACTTTGTCTAGTTGCCTCAGCTCATGCTGCGGCTCTTCATGGTTGTGTGGTGAGCAGGAGATAATATATCAGTTTATAGCAGAAACTTGTTGGTGATCTAGTCTTGCCTGTTAATGTTAAATGTGACTATTTTTTTTTTTTATCATTGACACAGCTGGGAGTCCGTGGGGTGTATCTCAGGCTCCCATCGTGGAGCTGGGTATGAAGCTGTGCACCACTTGTGTTTTTAACACCTTCTTGGAGCTGCCTGAAATAAATTGCAGAAATTTTTTAGGTACATCTATTGGAAACGTGCTTATTTTAATATTTGTCAAACATAATGGCCAGGAAATCTTAACCGTGGGGTGTGTCTCTCGATACAAACTTGATAATCACTGAATCTTTTTAACATGGACCATTCAGGAAAGGATTATAAATATTTACCATTAGTCTTTTAATTTCCCTCTATGAATTTACT
This sequence comes from Avahi laniger, assembly GCA_963575035.1. Lineage (NCBI taxonomy): Eukaryota > Metazoa > Chordata > Mammalia > Primates > Indriidae > Avahi > Avahi laniger. Next base: position 15,517 of record CAUYSK010085570.1, on the reverse strand, counting down.
TACTATATAGCAGCAGTTTAGAATTTTTATCCTTTTTCCCTCTTGGATGGTGAGAGAAAAACACTCATTTTTCAAAGATTATAAATAATATATTAAGTCAAAGGTCATAAGCACAGTAAAACTTTTTATTTATTTATTTTTTTGAAACAGAGTCTGGCTCTATTGCCCTGGCTAGAGTGCCATGGCGTCATCCTAGCTCACAGCAACCTCAGACTCCTGGGCTCAAGCAATCCTACTGCCTCAGCCTCCCGAGTAGCTGGGACTACAGGCATGTGCCACCATGCCCGGCTAATTTTTTCTATATATATTTTTTTAGTTGTCCAGATAATTTCTTTCTATTTTTAGTAGAGACGGGATCTCACTCTTGCTCAGGCTGGTCTCGAACTCCTGACCTTGAGTGATCCACCCGCCTCGGCCTCCCAGAGTGCTAGGATTACAGGCGTGAGCCACTGCGCCCGGCTGGTACAGTAAAACTTTGATAAAACACTGTTGAATAAGATGAATTCAGATATAATTTGAATCGGGAGGAGGGATTAGGAAGTGACTCTCAGAATAAGACCTTCCTAGTTCATTTTACAGTCATATATGTTCAAATAAGTTCCACTGTCTGTGTTTGAGAGCTTTTTTGAGACAGTACAAATACTTTTAAATACATGGTTTTTAATTAAATTCAAGGTAACAGGACCCTCCGTTTTATGTAATTTAATCTTTTTGACCCCACCTGTGAGCTTATGATACAGCTTGATGGCAGTTGGAGGAGCAAGTGATTCTTAGTGATGGGTTTCTTCAGCACTTTTCAAATGTTTCAATGATGATGAGATAAAACAAATAGAAAGTTACAGTAGTGTGACTTAAAAAGAAATTACCTGAATGCCTCTTTTCTCGATTACTGGCACAATCTTTGTGAAACCCACATAAGCTTAATAGAAGGAGGAGAAGCCATGTGAGTGGAACTGACCTGCTGCAAATTAATTTTGCTTAGTACTTTATGCCAACATGTCACGGTGGAGAGCCAGGACTGGAGAGAAGCACATAAATATAGCAGGATCATAGTTGCCTAGGTGAGCAAGGAAATTGCTGGTTGCAAAACCTGTTGGAAGTTATTAGTTAGCCTAAGATATTTTAGCATTTGCATTTATTAATCTGACTTATGCATTTAAAATATGTTGCTGTATTTTAAACACAAGACCAGATCCAGGGGAGACCAAACGCCCCTGGTTTCCCTTAACACCGACATCACATGCTCATATATTTTCAGTTGATTGATTAATCATTTTAAATAAAGTGCAGCTGTCTTGTCATGTTAACAAGCCTCTAATTTTATTTGCCTGTTCATACGTGAAACAGGGAAGACTGGCATCTTAGAAATTTAGTATAAAAGTTTATATGTACATATGTTTATTTTATGAAGTTTTGGGGTGATTTAAAAAAATCCTTCACTCCTTGCAAAGTAAGGTAAAATAAGATGCAGTTATTATTGGTTCTTCAGTTTTAGTTGTATGGGGACTGTATTTATTTTGCTGCTATTGCGACAACATTACCAGTAGACCAACATGTGCCACATATTATACTTTTGCTTTTGTATCATATTTACTGTACAGTGACTTTCATAGAAATTAGTTTTATAAACCCATGTGCTTAATTAGCCATTCATAAATGACGGGTGCTAAATTTTTTTATTGTTTTAATTAACAGATGATTTTTTAGAGCAGTTTACATTTACAGAAAAAATTGAGTGGAAAGTAAAGGGAGTTCCCATGTATACCCTCACCTCCTCCTTCTCCCCCAATTAACATCTTGCATTAGCCTGGTACATTTGTTATGATTGAAGAACCAATGTTGATACATTATTATTAGCTAAAGTCCGTAGTCTAAATTAGGATTTGCTCTTTGCGTTGTGTACTTCTGTGGGTTTTAACAAATGTAGAATGACATCTATCCACTATTAGAGTATCATGCAGGGTAGTTTCACTGCCCTAAAAATCCTCTGTGCTCCACCTTTTCGTGCCTTCCTCCCTTCCCTCAAGTCCCTGGCAACCACTGATCATTTTACTGTCTCTATGGTTTTGCCTAGTCTTCTCAGATTGGCTTCTTTTACTAGCAATATGTATTTAAGGTTGTTCCATATCTTCTTGTGACTTGGAAACTCATTCCATTTATCACTGAATAATATTCCATTGTGTAGTTGTACCAGTTTGTTTAGCCATTCACCTATTGAAGGACATCTTGGTGACCCCCAAGTTTTGGCAATTATGCAATAACCATTTTTGGTAAAGGTTTTTTTTCTTTGTTTACATAAGTTTTTGACTCATTTGGGTAAATATCAAGGGGTATGATTGCTGGTCATTCAACCTGCTTAGTTTTATGGCTGTGCTATTTTATTTTTCCTTTTTTCTTTTGAACTTCAGATTCACAAAATTGGATTAATCATTAATCCCTTAGTTCTTAGCCTACTGTTTTCATTGATTTGCAGATGAATCACATTTATTTATTTATTCATTCAAGTTATTTAATTAGTTATTTTTATTCATGTAGTAAATACCTCTGACCTCACCACCCAACAGAAAATCTAGAGCTTTGACAATCACTTATTGCTTAAGTATGTGCATCTCTTTACCAGTCTATCCCTTGCCTCCTCTAACCTGAGGCCAGTGCTATTTTAGTTTTAAATTTAATAATGATTCCATATGTCTATTTATTATTTAAAAACTACTTAATAATTTAGGACATACCTCCCTGGAATAATCATTCAAATAATTTTAAACAATTTTTCCCTCTGAATATGTAATAGTCATTAATAGAGTTTCACTTGAACTATCTTAGTTTTCTCTGTTTTGATGCCATTCCAAGTATTAATGATATATTTTCCATTGGCAACATAAAAAGAAAGTCTTCTGCTGAAAAACTAAGGCTGTTAGTGAAGCTATAAAAATCAGGAAAGACTAGGTTTGTCACATCATTATGTGAAACAGATCCTTGGGGGAATACGTTAAATTGTTAATGCCAAGACTCCTGTATTTTAAATCTACCTGCACCCTAAAGCTAATGGGAATAATGCCATTTCAATTGAAACATCAACTGGATTACAAGAAATCCTAAAGGACAAGGAAAATTCAAGCTCTTGGCTATATGGTCCTGTGGTTGACCCATTCACTTCTCTGTTCAGGTTATCTAGTTAACACAGGCTTCAGTATTTTAACAAAGAATAGTTAATGTCATTGTATGAAACACTTTCTAGTAAGAATGAACCTGAAGCATATTATAAATAAACCCTTGCTTGAGCTGACTCAGGAACACAATTCTTAATTTACCTAGTGCCCTCTGAATGTGTGTGTGCGCACGTACATGTAGCTATATCTTATGAGACTTCCTTCTAATTAACAATACAGTAGCCCCCCCAACTTTATTCATGGGGAATATGTTCCAAGACACCCAGTGAATACCTGAAACCTCAGATCGTACTGAACTCTATATATACTATGTTTTTCCTATGCATACATACCTATGACAAAGTTTGATTTTTAAATTAGGCACAGTAAAAGATTAACAACAATGCCTAATAATAAAATAGAGCAATTGTAACAGTATGCCAGCATCACTATTCTTGCACTTTGGGGCCATTATTAAGTAAAGAAGAGGTTAGTTGAACACAAGCGCCATGATACGACAACAGTCATCTGATAACTGAGATGGCTGCTAAGTGACTTAACAATGAGGAGCGTGTACTGCATGGATACTTTGGACAAAGGGAGGATTCATGATCCAGATGGGATGGAGTGGGACACCAAGAGATTTTATCATGATACTCAGAAAAATGTACAACTTAAAATTCATAAATTATTTATTTCTGAAATTGCCTATTTAATATTTTCAGACCATGGTTGACCACTTGTAACTGAAGTGGCAGAAGGTGAAAGGGTACTACCATAGTTAACTTTTGGATGCATGTTTGTAGAGGCAAGGCGATTGTACGGTTGTATTCATCATCACTCACTGACAAATGGTATTACATATAAGGAAGATTATTTGAGCCATTAAAAAGGAAGTTGCTGATAAGATGAGCATAACTCTTGCTTTCTTATGATCTTAACTCTTCAAGAAGGAAAAAGTCTATCTTTTTTCCAGAAGATGAGATCATGATAGGCGGGGACCGTCTTCTATTCCTCTCAGTGTCATTAGGGACTTGTGCAGAGAAAGTCTTCAAAATTAGCTGAGTGGGGTGGTATGCACCTGTAATCCCAGCTACTATGGAGACACTGAGGTGGGAGGATCACTTGAGCCCAAGAGTTTGAAACCAGCCTAGGAACATAATGAAACTCCATCTAAAAAAAAAAAAAAAAAAAAAGCCATTGTATGAATGGATGATGAGAGCCTTGAATAATGAATTTAGAGTAAATGTTACAAAGTTCTCCCTCAAAGACCAAAGGATATAATATAAACAGTGGTAAGGTCTAGAAATAAACTTGATAATGGTCAGTAATATTGAAATATTATATAAGGAATAATTAATAAGTTGAATCTGAAATGATTAAGGAAAATAGTTAATAAGTAATTAATTGTTAATATGTCAGCACATTTGATAAAGAAACATACTCTGAGGCTCAGTAAGTGGAATATACCGTATGCATTTAAACTATAGTTTATTCATTCATAAAGTGGTGACTAACCTCTTCCTTTGTGCCGAGTACTTTCCCTTGTGCTGGGGGTACAAGGATGAAATGATGTGATTACCATCACCAGGAAGCTTATAGTACAAGGGGAAGAGAGGCTTGTAAAGAAACAGTTATGGTCCAATAAGACAGTTAATCGAAGCATGCGTTAAATTTAAGAGCAGTGGGGATAATAGGGAAAGAAAACCTAGGTTGGCCTAACTAGAGATCAGGCTGTGCACTATAGGGAACGTGATAGAGAGTAGACTCTTGTTGGACTAGGAATCAGAAGACCTGAGTTACAGTCCCAGCTCGGTAACTTTCTAGCCCTGTCATCAAGCAAGTCAATTTACTTGTCTGAACCTTTCCCCCCCACAATGTAAAGTAAGGATAATAATATTTGGTCTATCTAGTTTTAGGAATATATTAAGGGTAATGAGAAACTGTGAAAATGGTTAGCCTATCGAAGTGCCATGTACATTTTCACATACATTGCTTCCACTGTTGACAATGTCTGGTGTCATCCATCCTGACCGCCTTTGCTTGGAGGATGTGATACTATTTTTTTTCTGTTAGGTGGAATAGGAAAAGTTCAGCTATTAAGATGAGTTTTGATGGAAGAAGACTTGTATTTATTCTCTAAGTAGATGTCTATACACAAATGTAATTTTTTTTTTACCGTATAAGGTTGTTTGCATTAAGTTAGCCCTTTCTCTGAAAATAATGTTTCAAAGCTGTTTTTAGTAGAGTTGTTTCATTATGAAATTGATACTTGTGGAAAAGCTGGAAAAATTATTGGAAAATTTGGAAATAATATTGTTTAAATCAAAAATTAATCTGGAATTCTGGCATCCCAAGAAGATTTTTAGCTTCCTTAAAATGTTACATACATGTTTGTGTGATATAGGGATGTGTTAGGTATTTGGCAATCACAAATTTCATTCATATCCAATGTACCGCTTGATATTTTTTTATTATTTGATTTGGGTTTCTGATTCACCCTTATTAATAGTTTGAAATTATTCATCATATTGTGTTGCCATTGGAAATAACATAGATTTTATTTTAAGACTTCAAGTACTTTATTTGGGATATTAGACTTGCTATTTTTTTAAATTCTTTCATCGTTTCTAACATTTTCTTTTTGTTTACTGAAAATTTTATGGTTTTGGTATCTTTCTGTATACCTGTGAATGATTATTATTTTAAAGGCTGTAATAATAATAGCCAACACATATTCTAGTACTCGCTATGTGCCAGCCATTGCTCTAAGTGTTTTATGCATATGGACTCATTTAATTTTCACAATAACCCAGTGAAAACTAATATTATCCTCATTTTATAAATGGGAAAAGTGAAGCATAAAGATCTTAAGTACATTAAAAGCTTACAGCTAGTAAGAGGGAAAGACGGAGTTTGTACCCAGGCAATCTGGCTTCATAGCTCATACTGTTAACCCCTTCATAATGCTCCTCTTGACTTATAGGACATTTGATGAAGTGAAAAGAATTACCAAAGTAGGCATTTAATTTTCTGTTTTCTATTGTTACTATGTGACAGATGTATCTATGCATTTTAACCTCTATAATATTAAATATTCCTGAAAGTAGCATATTGGAAGCAAATTTGGATTCATACCTATAGAATTAAGAATGTAAAGCCAAATGCAGTGGTGCACTCCTGTAGTCCTAGCTATTCAGGAGGCTGAGGTGGGAGGATTGCTTGAGCTCAGCAATTCAAGGCCAAGCTAGGCAACATAGCAAGACATTGTATCTTTAAAAAAAAAAAAGTATGTAATCATAATCATTAAGAGAAAATAATTTTTAGATTCATTTTTTTATTTGCAATCTACTTTTTACCTGTCTAAATCAGCAGTTTAAATGCCTTATCTTCTCAGTGGCAGTATGCATCAAACATTTTCCATTAAAACATAGCTAAAGACGACAAATCTGCTTTATTATTACCAAAAGGAAATGCAATTTCAATTGGAATACATACCAATCAATAATCAGTCACTCAAAAATATATATACATTATTCAATCTTGCAAGTTATAGTCTATCTAAAAATATATAGGTAAGTACTAGTCTAGGAGGAAATAGTAGCTATCTACAATACAATGAGATTGATAGTGGGGGTTCTTACGTATTAGCTCACATGAGAAGATATTGACATTATTTTAGATTATATGGGCTAATCAAAGTGGAATAGAAATCTTAACATTCTTAATTTATATTTAAGCTATTTTGCCTGGAAAAATATTTCTATGTTGTGCATACATTTTGCTAAAAATATGATACTGCCTTTAATGTTATCTGTTAATTTCGTCAAACTCTTTGAAATGGAGAAACTTACAAGATCCCTGGGTGTCTTTGAAACCTTCCGTAATACCTTCAAAAGAGCACCCAGGAGTACTCATATCTACACATATTCGAGAGCCAGTTTCTGTGAAAGAAATGCAGATTCAGGTCATTCCCACATCAGAGAAAAACATGCTTGAGCCTGCATAGGCTAGGGAGGCAAGAGTGACTCTCTTTATGTTTCAATCATTTATGACTTCTCCACCCAAATAAAGGCTTACCCTCTTTCCCTCTACTCTGTTAGTGCCCGGGGGATTAATTTCCCTTATATTTCCATTTATTTCTCCTGAGTATGATCTGATGAGAAGAGGTTGAAAAAAAAGCAGCTACTATCTAATATGAAAGCTGTTATTATCATTGTCTGAATAAAATCTGATTATTCTCGATTTCCATTTCAAAATAACTCATTTCTTTCTCAAGTTGGGGATGACCTGATCTGTTAAAGACAGGTAAGCTCATCAACTCTGACCACACCTTCTTAAGAAAACCAATAGCCTCCTGTTGATTAGACACCATTCCCTATATTTTCTTTTTCTATTATAGTATCCTGGGTTAGGGATGGGGGTGGTGTTACTCCTGAGAAAGCTGATATATTGCTGTATAAGAAATGTTTGCTTGTGATGATAACAGTCTTGGTTTTCTATCATGTCGGGTTTTATGAGCTGTTGATAAGTTCAGCACCAGACTTCAGAGAATTCCCTCCTAACCAGAGATCAATTGAGAATGCAATAATTTCTAAAACCAATTTTCTATTTTTAACAGTCTGGAGATCATGTGATAATTTTTATAAGTGGTAGAACAGACTTATAAACAATTTCAGCCAACTTTCTCTTAAATCTCAGGTGAAAGCATTTCTCCTCTATTTTGAAAGCTGAAAATGGGAAATAACCTATTCTTCCTGCCAAAATGTTGATATCCTTAGACTCTAGGATCCTGTAGAGACTTAGGTACAAACACCAAGTACAACATTACCTCATAACACTCCAAAAAGACTCATGGTTCATAATAGTCTGTGCTTTTGCCTGAAAACTTTATATACTAACTGAGGTACATTTATTTGAGGGCATATTTATTATGAGTCATGAGGATATTATGGTACCTAAGTGTGGGGATAAAGGGAATAAAAGCATTTGAGAATCGTTATAATCCAAATTTAAAAGTAGAAACTTCACTTTAAAAAGCAAAATAACTTTATATTTTGATAGTGCCCTTAGAAGTCGAAGATTGTTCTTATGAGGACTAACATGATTGCATAGTTGAGAGTAAAATATCACTTATAGTACAAGTCCAGTAGTTAGGAAATAAAAAATAATTACTGTAGTAGGTGCTCACTAAATATGTTTTGAGTATTTGTTGAATTCATTAAAGTACAATTATAAAAAAAACCAAAAAACTCAAATTGTAAAGATCATAGAACTCAAAACATGATGTATTACTTTTACAGTATATCCGAGTTATATTGTGATGTGCTTTCCTAACCAAGTCTAAATTAATCAGGAGCTCTGGGAGAATCATCCCCAGAAACAATTATTGTAAATAGAGGGTCAGAGGAATTTTCATATTTCTGGATTTCAAACTGCAGGTGGCTCTGTTGATCTTCTAGTTCTAAATTTAGGTTAAGAACTGTTGCTCTGCCTTCTTCCTGTCCTCTTGTCACCCAGATTGTTAGACTTCCTCTTGAAACTTGTAATAATTGTCTTGATTGGATTATAAGCAACACAGGTTTGTTTTCTCACATGTAGAAGGTAGCTTTTAAAAAAAATCGCTGAACCTTCTTTTAAAATGCCTCTGATTTTCCTTTGCATGTCTTGTATGAAGATTTGCTAAGTATCAATTACAGTGTTGATAAAGCTTCCAAAAGACCATACCAATACTCTAGCATCGTTTTAAAAGAACAACAAAAAAGACATGATTCTGTTAATTTTTCTTCCTCTCATTTTTAGAGTATCATTGCTGTTTTATCTAATAATTTATTTTGGACACACCTGGTACTACAGGAATTTTAGAAGTACAAAATAAATGAAGATAAAAACCTATTGGTACAACTTCAGATGGAAAACTAAGCCTCATATTTACCTTATTCATTCTGATGGTTATTTTAAAGAAATTGCCTGAGACCATTAAGGTGCAGAGATACCAATATTTATATGAGTTATGTGAAGGAGTAAATTAGAAATAGCATAGCCCTTAGTGTGGATTCTTGAATTATCATCAATAATAATATCACTTTACATTTTTATAAGCTGCAAATCTAATTCTTCCTGTTACAAAGTAAGTAAAGTATATGCAACTGCTACTTTTTAAAATAATAGATGAGTCTAAAATATGATGGGTGATAGAGAAAGTGCTATAAAGATATTTCTTGTCAATATTTAATTGTGTTAAAGCTGTAAGCACCAACAGCCAAAAAGATTGTTTGCAATAAAGGTCTTATACTAAGACATTCATCAAGTAATGAAATATAACCCCAAATGTCGAATTCTATGTGATATGTGCCTTATAAAAATGCTTGTAGTAGTGCTATAAAAAAGGCACAGACACCAAACTGACCTTAAAAATGACACATGTGGCGTTACTGCAGCTGGGCTATTGTCTAGGAGATTCACAGAGGAGGCCTCCCAGGAATTATTTGTATGTTCCTTTTGTATAAAGTTTTTTTCTGGAAAGTCGCTGTGCAAACAGTAGCTGTTCGATAGCACCTGCTTCTGTTGGGGGAGAGTGAGTCTTTTATTTAGAGAGCATCAGTAGCCATTTCATTCATCACTGCACAATAGACCTACATAAAGAGTAGCATTCCAGTGACGCCAAAAGAAGCCAGAGCTTCCAACAAGCTGGGGCGCTTGTAAACATTGAGTCTGCCTCTGTTTCTTTTTTACTTTTCATGCAATTACATCCAGGTCTTTATTTTGAGCAAAAAATAATTGATTCAGAACAATAATGGGAAAAGTTATAAACTGCAATTCTTAATTTAAAAAGCTGTATTATGTAAAAAGCTGTGGCAATGTCCTATATAAGCTTGGCCATTTGCATCAATATTACTTTAATCTTCTTAAGGTATTAGAAAATTAATTGCTTTGTAGAAGTGACGATGCCAAAATATTCCATAGAATATCTTTTTAAAATGGTCATGGAATTGTTTTCAGGGTGCTTATTGTCCTAGCATTTAAATGATTTTATTCTTTTCATGGCTAATCATCTTCAGTATGACGTCTACATCCAGTGCCTACTACTTCCCAGCCTTTCACTGACTCCTGGCAGTACGATGCCCTGTTTGGTACTCCACTAATTAAACTACCCTCTCTATAGCCTCTGGCTACTACGTCCCTAGCTTCTCTGTTTTTCTTATCATTCTTCATCTTTAAATTATGCTTGACAAGACCTTCTTGATACATTCTCTCTCGGTTTTGTTTTATTTTGTTTTATTTAAAGAAACTTGTGCTCATTAGTAGTCATTCCTCATCTCCCATCCTTAAACCCCAGCTCTGACAATCACTAATCTGATTTCTGTTTCTACGAATTTGCCTATTCTGGACATTTCATATAAGTGGAATTGTATGATTTGTGGCCTTTTTGTCTGATTCCTTTCACTTCACCTATGTTTTCGAGATCCATCCATGTTGTAGCATGTATCAGTATTTCATTCCTTTTTACAGCTAAGTAATATTCTATTGTATGATATACCATATATTGTTTAGTTATTCATCAGTTGATGGACATTTGGGTTCTTTCCATCTTTTGGCTATTGTGAATAGCACTGCTATTAATGTTCCTGTACCAGTAACTTGTTTGAATACCTCTTTTCATTTCTTTTGTTGTATACCCAGGAGTGGAAACATGGTGATTCTGTGTTTAACATTTTGAGGAACTGCCTGTTTTCCAAGCTAGCCATACCAGTAATGTAAAAGGGTTACACTTTTTCCACATCCTCTGTAACACTTGGTATTGACTGCTTTTGATGGTGGCCATCCTAACGAATGTGAGGTGGTACACCATTATGATTTTGATTTGCATTTTCCTAGTGGCTAATGATTTTGAGCAGCTTTTGCCTATTTATATATCTTCTTTGTAAAGATGTATATATTTAAACTCTTTGCCCATTTTTAATTGGGTTGTCTTTTTATCATTAGTTGTTGCAAATATCTTCTCCCATTCTGTGGGTGGTTGTTTCACTTTCTCGATAGTGTCTTTTGCAACACAAAAGTTTTTAACTTTTATAAAGCCCAATTTATCTGTTTTTCTTTTGTTGATTTTACTTTTAGTATCATATTTAAGAAACCCTAAAGCAGATTCACAGAGATTTGTGCCTATGTTTTACGCTTAGAGTTTTATTGTTTTAGCTAACTTCATTCTTTTGCATGTGGATATTCAGTGTACCAGAACTGTTTGTTGAGACTATTCTATCCCACAGTTTTCGTGGCACCGTTATCTAAAATTCATTGACCATGAATGTAAGTGATTATTTCTGGACTCCCATTTTTATTCCATTGATATGTATGTCTGTCTTTATGCCAGTACCACACTGTCATGATTACTATAATTTTGTAGTAAGTTTTGAAATTGGCAATTGAGTCCTCATCTTTTTTCTTCTTTTGATACATGCTGTCCTACTTAGCTTTCTGCTTTCTTATGATGGTCAACTTTTCTTCTACTCTCAGTTCTTTGGGTCTTTTTAACATTCTTCACTGGCCTCTATTACAGCAAGCACCTACCGTCGTCACCTTCTCTGATGGTTTTATAGGATCCCATTTTCCTCACTTAGAAAAATATTCACAAAATCACAAATACTGTCTAATTAATTATTTTTCATGGGCTGAGGATTAGGAGACGGAGGAGAAATTCAAATATTTTAACACAGTTTTTAACCACCTCTGGATTGCCTAATTAATGAGTCTGAAGCAAAATCATGGAGGTGGAGACTAAGGAGTAGTGATGGAGAAGAGAGGTTTTGGAGAAATCCTTAAAAGGTATAATTAACATGACTATTACTAATAGAGAAATAGTTAAGTACTTGAAAGAACAGAAAAACAAGTCACATTTTTCTATATTTTGGCAAAAATTATAATCACCACTATTATCCCTTTTTCCTCTACTAATCAGATAGTTATGTTTAAGAATAATACGACAGAATATCATTTCAGTTGAAAGTGCTAAAGCATGATACAAATATTTTTGATGGTTTTGTTATACTAACTAGTAATTTAATATGACAGTGTTTGCCTTTATGTATCATGCCTACCTCTAGCATATCAACTCTATTTGGCAGAAAGAGGAAATATATGAATCACAAGAATAAAGAGCTCATATTTTTACATTCATGTTTTCAAAATGACTTTAGTGTTTCTTCTCATGTTTTCCATGTGTGTTTGAAATCACCTTATTCAATTTTGCTATCACTGATTCAGATATAATATACTGTGTATATATATGTATATATATAATCTGTCATCAATTTCATTTTTAAGTAGAAAATTATATTAACCCCTGGGGATTTTTAGTGAAAGGTGTTTTGTGGCACTATGAAAATATGGTATCATCAATTGTATCATGATGGCATAACTAGTAATTCAAAACTAAGTCATGGCTTACATTTTAGTGAGGAGAAATATATGCTTAAAATAATTGTAATACAATAAACTATACTTTAGAGACCTTTTGTTTTTATTTGCCATATTTTTGAGCATTGATTTTATTTCCTATTTAGCTTAACAAAGTGGTTTTTTCAGGACTTTAAAATATCTGTCCAGTTCAGTAGTTGTTATTTCTTTTACCCTCTTTAACTTGTTCTGACTCTCTAAGGCCTGCTGATTAACCATTCTTTGCAGCATTTCTTAGCCCTAGTGTATGAGCTCAAATCATACCTCTGAGGGGGCTATTAAGTATTTGCTGTAGCTAATGCCCACAGGTTATGTCAAGGGAGCCATTTATGTATGGAGGCCATTAGCTACTGGAGCTTGACAGGAGGTCTCTGTAACTAGTTTTCTCCAGAATAGGAAATGATAAAATTTTGACGAATAACCTTATGTTTTCATTAGAGTCTACAGGGGAAAACCCCCCAAACTGTGATAACACAATACAGAAAGTTGGAGACATAATGGAAAATCCATAATTATATAAACTTTACAGCACCCTTCCCCCAGAATGTTTGTTATAGCATAATATATTCCCATGTTTTTGTTCAAGCATCATTCCATTTGGGTCTGGCTACCTGTAGCCAATCTTGTTAACAGGATGTTAACTGCAAATGCTAGTTGTTTTTCTGCTTTCTTTAGTCAGTACACATTTCATAAGTGCATACTTTTTTTCCTAGGCACTGTGGCGAATGCCGAGGATACAGAAATAAGACTCCGTGCCCTCAGGGAATTCAAGGATAGTGGGGAAGATAGACAAGTAAATAGATGATTATCATAACAAGTGTAAATGCCAGAATAGAGATGAGTAGGCTACCACAGGACCGCAGAGGAGGGAGGGCCACTGAAGTCAGATGAAGAAGAGTAAGCAAGAATTCTCAGTGGATGTTGATGCTAGGTCTAAATTTCAAAGTCTCAATGGGAATTAGCCAACTGAAAAAGGATTTCAGTTGCAGAGAATTCTAGGCATCTGCTAAAGTTTGAGAAATTGTGGTGTTTTCAGGAAACTAAGTTGTTTGGTATAGGTGGCAGGTAGTGTACTTCTAGAGAAAATAATAAGACATGAGTGTAGAGGCACTCATTAATGGCCTAGCTTTCAGTATTTAGGAGTTTAAGTTTTTATCCTAAAGGCAACATGGAATATGAATACGTTAAGCAAAGAAGTAATATTGTCAGATTAAAATATTAGAAAGATCACTCTGATTATGGTATGAGAGATGATTAATACCTGGTTGGGCATGGCACGAGACAATTTGGCGTTGAGGCAGAAACGTGTCTATTGCACATGCCTCAACTGAAGTAGTGAGAACAAGAGGTTGGTGCATATTTTATAGATAAAGAAAGTACAAAATTTGGTTTCAGACCTTGATAAGTGCTATTATCTTACTCAATTTACTAAGTTGTAGTTCTGTTTCCTGAGGTTATCCCTGTTATCTTGATTGGAATTTTGATTGTTGGTTGGGCAATTTAGTGCTAAATCTTTCAACTGATCAGTTTTATGCCACTAGATAGCCAATAATAGCCATTATGTGTAGGTTTTTTCCTAGTCTGATTTCCCTAATTTTTAAGCTCATAGGGGCTGGTATAGTACTTCACTCTCGTTCCTTTTTACATCTATTACTGCTACGTTCCACTTAAAAAAGCACTCAAGTCCATAAATCTTAGTGTAAAAAAGAATTTGAAAGAGATTATCCCTATTACAAAAGGACTTGCATAATTTCCTAGAACATTTTTAAAAGAATACTTTATGAGAACTTTATTTTATTTGCACCCTTTCACTTTTGCCTAAAGGATGGAACTCCTTTATCTAAGAGAGCTTGAATTATATAACTAACTACTTTGGTTGTTTTATGTTTTCCTCAAATAATTCAGTATCTCTATTGGGATCATTAATTGTTTACATCACACAACCATTTACTGAAGACTTACTCTATTCAAAGGGCTATAATTATAATTCTAAGAAAGACACTATGGTGTCCTTAAGGAACATGTGTAAACCATTGTATGGTATCCTTCCCAACGGTTCTGGATTCCATATTTTGAAAGTCGCAAATTCATTGCCAATCATCTGCAAAGACTTTGCTTTTTTTTCTACTTGAAAAACAATTCCTAGTATGTTATTAAAAATTTGTTAAGAATATTTGCTCTCAGATATAGTTATATTTCCATAGATATATCTAGATTAGTCATTCCGTGTCAAGAAATGAAAATGTGAGATTTTTATTAGCAAGATTAGAAAACAATTAAAACCAGTTAGCGACTTTAAATATTTGAAATCCTCACATTCAAAACGTACTTATTTTCCAAAGTAAGATAATAGCGCCACAGAACAGAAAGATGCTAGATCTAATAAACTGAGTCAGTTTCGTTAGCGTGCTTAGTAAATGTCTTTTTGAAAGGTCAGCTCCATTAGCTCCTGTTGCTGTTCCTGTGGATTTTCTCTCTCTCCCTCTCCCTCCCTCCCTCTCTCTCTCTGTCTCTGTGTCTTTATCTTTTTTTTTTTAAATTTCAGCATATTATGGGAGTACAGATGTTTAGGTTACGTATGTTGCCCTTGCCCCGCCCCCCAAGTCCAAGCTTCAAGTGTGTCCATTCCCCGGATGGCGCATATCACACTCTTTGTGTATGCATATACCCGTCCCCTCCTCCCCCCTCCCCCCTGCCCGACATCCAATAAATGTTATTCTTATATGCACACATAAGTGTTGATCAGTTAGTACCAATTTGGTGGTGAGTATATGTGGTGCTTGTTTTTCCATTCTTGGGATACTTCACTTAGTAGAATGTGTTCCAGCTCTTTCCAGGAGAATACAAGAGGTGCCGTATCACCATTGTTTCTTAAAGCTGAATAGTACTCCACGGTATACATATACCACAGTTTA
>CAUYSK010085568.1:0-22755 GCA_963575035.1 Avahi laniger | reverse complement strand
TTTTTTTAATCCAATTTTTTATATAAACCACACCCTGTTTTGTTTAAAAAATTGGTTTTTTTTTTTAAAAAACATATTCTTCATTTTTATTAAAAATATTTTTTTGTTTGGGGGGGGGGGGTGGGGGGGGGGGCGCCGCTGGGCGTGGGGATGGGTATATCCATACACAAAGAGTGTAATGCACACCACTTGAAGGATGGACATATTTGAAACTTGGACGTAGAGGGAGAGGGGGGAGGCAAGGGCAACATACCTAACTTAAACATCATAATATGCTGAAATAAAAAAAAAATACTTTTTTACTAAAACTGCTAATGATCATCTGAGCCTTCATGGAGTCCTGATCTTTTTGCTGGTGGAGGGTCTTGCCTTGATTTTTATGGCTGCTGACTGACCAGGGAGGTGGTTGCTGGAGGTTAAATGACTATAGTAATTTCTTAAAATAAAACAACAAAAGTGTTTGCCACTTTAATTGACTCTTCCTTACATGAAAAATTGTAGCATGTGATGCTGTTTGACAACATTTTACCTATTGCAGAACTTCTTTCAAAATTGGAGTCAATCTTCTCAGACCCTGCTGTAAACAGATAAGCTGTAATACAGGCTTTTGGTTCCATTTATAGAGCATAGATAAAATAAATTTAGTATAATTCTTAAGGGGCCCAGGATTGTTTGGGATGGTAAATGAGCATTGGCTTCCACCAAAAGCCAGCAGCTGAATTAGCCCTTATCAAAAGAGTCAGCCTGTCCTTTGAGGCTTTGAAGCCAGGCGTTGACTTCTCTCTAGCTCTGAAAATCCCAAATGGCTCCTTCTTCCAATAGAAGTCTGCTTTGTCTACATCAAAAATCTGTTGTTTCATGCAGCCACCTTCATCAACGTCCTTAGCTAGGTTCTTCTGGATAACTTGCTGCTTCACCTTCGGTTTTAATGTTATGGAGACAGCCTCTTTCCTTCAGCCCCACGAGTCAACATCTTCTAGCTTTAAACATTTTTTTTCCGCAGCTTCCTCACCTCTGTCAACCTTCACAGAACTGAAGGGAGTCAGGGCCTTTCTATGGATTAGGTTTTTGCTTAAGGGAATGTTGTCTCTGGTCTAATCTTCTATCCAGACCACTGAAACTTTGTCCATATCAACAATAAGTCTGTCTCACTTTCTCATCATTTGTTTGCTGTTTGGAGCAGCACTTTTAATTTCTTTCAAGAACTTTTTCTCCACATTCACAATTTGACTTTTTCTCCACATTCACTGCTAGAGGCCTAGATTTTGGCTTGTGTTGGTTTTTGTCATGCCTTCCTCACTAAGCTTAATCATTTTGAGCTTTTCATTTAAAGTGCGAGATGTGTGATTTTTCCTTTCAGTGAATACTTACAGGCCTGTGTAGGGTTATTTATTGGCCTAATTTCAAAATTGTTGTGTCTCATGGAATAAGGAGGCTCTGGAAGAGGGAGAGAGATGGGGAACTGGCCAGTAAGTGGAGCAGACAGAACGCACACAGCATTTATCGATTAAGTTCACCATCTTATATGGGCATGGTTTGTGATGGCCCAAAATAATTCCAGTAGCAACATCAAAGTTCACTGATTGTGGATCACCATAACAAATATAATAATAGTGAAAAAGCATGAAATATTGAGAGAATTACTAAAATGTAGCAGAGAGACACCGAATGAGCACGTTCTGTTGGAAAAATGGCACCAATAGACTTGCTCGACTCAGGCTTGCCTCAAACTTCCATTTGTAAGAAATGCAGGATCTGTGAAGTACAATGAAGCAAAGTGCACTAAAACAAGGCATATCTGTGGTTATCTTACATAATATTTTGACTCATAATCACTGTTTGACTTTTTACGAGAGACACCATTGTTTCCCAAACCATACTGTGCAACGGTAGGAGCCACTTGTGATCTATCTTTATATCTCTCCCCAAGATCTAACAGAGTTTTGAAAGTGTTTGGGTCAAACCATTTGAAATTGCCTATATTTGGTTATTTTTGATCAGTAAAAAAGGGCAATTTCATATGGTTGAACTTAGTAACAGCCGTTCTAGAAATGTAACTGTGGAATGAGTGGGACCATATTTAAAACTTTAAAGTCTTATTGATATATATGTTTTTTATATACACATACACGTGTACATATCCACACACACACACATATATATATATATGCTGATGAAATTATTCTGAATTGAAGTTATTTAGGAAAAAACTTTCAGTTTTAATTTTTTGAGTGCACATCCAGCCTCAAACAGCTCTGTCAGTTCAGTAGCTTCCAGACATTATTTTTTTCATAAAAGAAATAAATATAACCACCGTTTTTCCAGGGAAATACTGCAGCTGAGATAACAGATCATAAATCCTTAACTCTCAATTTAACAAATATTGAATTATTTTTCTGGAACTGTATGCTGAATGATAATATTGTTATGCTGTAGAATGACATTAGTAATAAAAAAAATCTCTATTTTCAGTGCTTATAATACACCAGGTACTGTTCTAAATATTTTACATCTATTAATTTATTGAATACTTGCTTCAATCCTGTAAAATAATATTATTATCTTCATTTTTTACATGAGGAAATTGAGACATGAAAAAGTAAAGTAATTTGCTCAAGATTACGTAATAAGTAATGGTGGAACTGGGGGTCAAATTCAGGCAGCCTCGCTTCAATCCTGCTCTTAAAGACCACAAAAATTCTAATCAACAAAAATATACTTATTTTTTAAATTTGAATAAACTAAAAATCATTTAGCCTTGTGAAATGCACAGTATCTGGTGAAGACTTTGTAATTTGGAGTTACAGAGTTGAACAGAATATACCTAAGGCTTAGAGACCTGCAGTTTTAGCTCTTTTATAAATAACTCAAAATCATTTTGAATTTTAGTCCCTCAGTTTCCTGCATTAAAAACTGGAATTTATAGCACTGACTCCTCTATAGGAATTTTATGAGAAGCAAAAGAATAATAGATCATAACATATGCTGAGAGCCCTTAATTAGGCTTATTTTTATATTTGATTATGAATGAATATATGCTAATACTTTCATAAAATTATGTTTAATGTTACTTTTATATAATAAATATGTTTTCTAGTGCATGTTTGTTAATTTCTTTAATATTCAAAAATTAGGAAGTTATACAAAAGTTACATAAGCAGAGAATAAATAGGCTGCTTAACTGTGTATAGTAACCAAAAAATTAATATATATTAAGTTTACGTATGCATATGCATGTATATAATGGATATTACATACATATACATAATACATACGCATGTACAATATGCTTGGTAACAGAATTAACTTGTCTTAATTTACATCTCTAAGATTTTTGATTATTTTTTTTGCAATAAATGAAAAACAATATGATTTCTTCTATGTTTGTATGTTTGTATGAGAAGAAACACATTCTCCTCTGGAATTCAGTATCAAATAGTGCCAGAAGCATTAGGTGCAAATTAAGATCTTGAGTATTTTGCTTTAAGTCTCTGGGTTTTTAGTTGGATTGGCAGGGAAAATGAGGTCATTAGATTAGATGAGTTTAGGTTGTTCAAATGACAAGTTTCTGTAAGTATCTTAAAGCAAGATTGTTTATCAGCTCTCAAGTCTAAATTTTAGGAAATACAATTGTCTTTTTCCTAACCAAAGAAGCCAAACATACCCTTTGCTTTAGGAAAATATCAAAAGCAGAACAGCCATAAAGTTTTCTTCGATACAGACTTAGGAGCTTAATATAATAATTTGAGTCATTCAAAACCTGTGAAGATTTTTTTGGAAGGGAGATCCTAGAAGCTGTTATTCTTGGCTAAGTTCGGGAAGACACACTGGGGAGGAGGTTCGGGTTGAAGTGGTACGGCAATGGAGGCTTGTAATTTTCAAGTTGTACCTTTCTGAACTGCTTGAGTTTTCCAATCATTTGCAGGAATTGCATTTTTAGTGTCATCGGAGTTTATTTGGGAAAGCAAAATGTGGACCATTTTGTTGTTTTTATTGTTGTTTCTACTTTAGAAAAAGTCCTTGAAACGTCAAACTAAGCTAGTGCTCAAGTTCAGCTGGAGAGGAAAATACGGTATAAGGCAACGTTACCTTCTTGCATGCCGTGATTGAGCCGCCCAGGCTGCTTCCCGAGCTGCCGTTGCCACTGCCCTGCTTCGGTTCTGAAACTTCATGCATCAGTGGTGACTCCAGGGTGCTATTTGTGCCCCAGAACACAAAAGAGAACACATTCCAATGAGTCATCGGTATATTTAGAAATGAATGAAAGAAGCACAGCATGGTTTATCAAATATCATCTTTTCAGATTGTATTAAATGCTACAAATCCTTCTGCTGAAATTGGCATTTCTTTGTTGGATACACCTTTGGAATGGGTGGAACTGCTATAGAAAGTTGCGGTGTGAATTTAAAACTGCAACCTCATGCATTCCACAGTGCCTTGATGGACACAGTTGCATTTGTCTGACTTCTAGCAGTGTGAGCATCTTTTCTTAAGCAAGCAGTTTTAATACTCAAATAAAGTCTCCTCCATTGCCATGTTGATTCAACTCTGCCAACAGTAACACATAATAAAATATTTACTGTATTTTTTAAAATGAGGATAAAACATAATTTTATTCAGGAGGCAGGATCGTGCCATGAAAAAAAATATGCACTTTAGAAAATGCAGGTCTTCCCTTTACCATCTCTGTGGCTGAAGACAGTCCATTAACTTGCTGTCCCCAAAATTCTAGACTTATACTCCCCTTTTATCTGTGTCAAAACTTGATGGACTTGACTGTGTATAGGGCTCTATAAATATTTTTTAAATATTTAAAATTATTTCTACCTCTTTAAGAAGTGATAAAATTGAAATTATTACCAAACCTACATTTTATGATATGATTAGAAATTTAAAATTGACACTCATTTAAATACAAAAAGCCCTCCATGTCTTTTAAGCATTTCTAAATATTCCTTTTTTGGAAATACGATAATTTGGAATTTAAAAATGTATTGATATAACAAGTCTGCATGTTTTATTTTTGTTCTTGTTGACCACAAAGAATATGTACTTCATTAACATATATTTTGGATTATGATCTAATAGTTTTGTATATAATTTTCAATGCAATATGTAGATTTTTCTCCTAAAAGAAGTGACAAATAAAAGATCAGTTAAGTAAACAAGGTATTTCTAACTAACATGTAACTCTCTGTTTCAAGCTCTGAATTTGTTAATTTTTATTGCATTGCAATTAGCCGTAAGTCAAATAGTGCATTAATGTAGTCTGTTGGCATTTCCATTATTAATTGTTATAAATAACATTTTAATAAATGACTACTGATGTAGTCATTGACTACAAACCACTACAAATGACTATGTAACAAATAATAGATTCAGGTGAAATTTGCACAGAATAATGCATGTAAAATCTGTTCTGTTTTAAATTCTCATATATTGTCTTCTGAGCAATTGTCCTCTTGAGAACTAGATTGAACGTAATGTAAGTGAAAGGATAACACCTATGTTATCTTTGTTTGGGGAAAGAGAGATAGTGAAAGAGAGAGAAGAAAAAAAGAAATAAGGAAGGAAAGGAGGAAGGAGAGAGAGAGGGAGTGATGCAGGGAAAGAGAGAGAGAGGAAGAAAGCAAGAAAGGGAAATCGACTCCATTTCCTGGCTACCAGTCCCTACCTACTATGCCACCCGGCCTTTCTGCGTCTCTGTCTCTTCATTTATAGGTAACATGTTTGGAGTAAAGTCTGTGGTTCCCTCATAGCTCTGGAAGTTGCTTGTCAAATATCACAGAGGGCCTGAGTTTCCAGTCCCTATTTTTATAGGCCTATAACTTTTTAAGCTGCCATGTACCTCAAACCCAAGTGCAGACATTCCTCTGAGTGCTTTCCTGGCCACAGGACAATATGACTTTTACCGAAAGGCCAAACAGCTATTATTGTTGGGTTCCAAACAGTTTGCAGGTGGAAGGTAAGACCATAGACCAAGCTAACTTTGGTCTGTAATAACGTGGCCTGTGAGTCAAGGAGATCACATACATGATTCCTTCCAGGAGGAGCCAGCCAAGGCCCTGTGTGCAGGGGTTCTGGGAGGCAGGCTGTAGGGTCCCCCAGGCAGCTCTGGTCAGCTAGGAGATCTCTTCCATCCAGGCCATGGGGAGTCTTATGTCCAGTGTTAGGCCCTCTCCCACATATTTCACAGTGTTAGTGATCCCAGAAGTGGGAAGCAGGCAGGATGCGTAGGTAGGAAGGCTGCTCCTTCCTGATATAAAACATAGGAGAAACAGCACTTCACCTGTCTCTGATTGCTCTAGAGGGGAGTCACACTTAACTCGGGCAGAGCTGGTTAGGTCTAAAATTGGGGTAAAGTGAAAATAGAGAAAAGTAAAAGATTAACCCTGAAAATTACTTATTTGCTGATAAAGGACATTTTATATGGCTTTAGCTAGACAATCTGCTACAATACATTTTACACACTCAAAAACTGAACTGTTGAACTCATTTAGTAGAAGGAAAAAATGACGTGTCTACCCACAGATATTTTGTAATGAATGTCCTTCTGCCTCTAATATCATTTGAGATCCTAGCTGGAAATGGAGTTGCAGAAGAGAATTTGAAGGTTTTGTTGTTTCCCTGCAAGGCTCACTCCATTTGGTCTAATGCTAAGTCTATATAGAATTATTAAATAAATTTAACTCTGTATATATACATATATATACTTGCTTATTGTTGTGAGAATTAAATGAGGAAATAGAGTCACATGGTTAGACAAAAATCAATGCATTAATTAAGACGTGTGATACAACTTCACATAACTAATGTTCAAAGTAAATGCATCTTCTCATTCTAGAAAAACATTACATATGATGTGTTATAATCATTCCTTTAATCATATCTATTACCCAAAAACAGTAGGTAGGCTTATCTTTTAAATCATGTGTTATGGGTGTGAATTTCCAATGGGTGACTTTACAATATGGCTCAATTTGTTCCCATGCCTTTGGGATAGAGATGGAATTTTCAGGGTATTCGCAAAAATGCCGTGTTTGGTCTCTCGAGAAGGAGAATATTTGCTGCTACAGGATGGGGGAGAGATGGCAGTGACATGAAATTCATGCATTTATTAAAATGAGCTCAAATTGACACTAAAAGAACCGCTGTCAAGATACTGTACAGCTTTATAACTTGCTCCTGATGGGTAAGGCTGCAAGTTCTTCCCTGGGACATTTTCCTTTGATTTTGACAAGTGTTGACAATATTTATTAAGCACACCCTTTCAGACTGGTTTCATGCTGAAACTGTTAAATGTGTTTCAACGAGGAGTTAGATAAAGGTGGGAAAGAAGGTACGAAGCAGAATGTGAAGTAGTGGCTTTAAAGTAGAATTCTATAAGGCAGCCTTCTCTGTCAAAAATTTCATATATAAATAAATGCGATGCTGAGTTGCCACTGTACTGCCATCATCAATGATTCATGCAGGGTGAATAACTAGGTCACCATCAATGGTGACAATGTCCCAGGGGATATTCCGTTATTTCCCCAGAGAGAGAAGTATCTAGTTACTGCAAATCGAGTTGTCTATATATTGCTGCTCGAAGTTTGGTCCATGAACCAGCAGTGTTGGTACCACCTGGGACCTTGTCAGACACCCAGCAACTCAGGTCCCTCCCTAGAACTACTGAATCAGAATCTGCATCTTGATATTAAACTCGGGTGATTTATATGCCCGTTAGAGTTTGAGAAGCACTTATCTAACATATTACATTGAATATACATTCTCATTTGCCCTTTGCACATGACGTTACTTCTTTAAGGAATATTCTTTCTTATCGCTCTCCTCCCTTCTTGATAATTTCTACTCTATTTTGGAGGTTTCAGCTTATAAATAACCTCTGGTACCTCCCTTCTCCCTCCCCTCTCCAAGGAAGACACAACCCCTCTCTGACATACCTCCATACACACACACACACACACACACACACACTCTCACACACACACAAACACACTCACACACACTTACACTGCCTCTCCCTCCTCCCGTATTCCCAGCCCCACCCCAACCCAGCAAGTGAGAGAGACACTCTTTATATGCGTTCCAACAGCACCCTGCACCATATCTTGTTGTATGTTTGTGAAAAAAGTAACATAATTTTGTAAAATTTGTCTGTCTCCTCTTTAGTTTGTAAATTCTAAAAGGGTAGGGACCACTTAGGATTGTGTTAGGCAGTGGTAGGTTCTCAACGAGCATTTATTAAGGGTGTTTGTCCTTATCTTTCTGAACATCCTGACTAATCTCAAATGATTAGGCAGAAATAAGCATTTGAATTTAATTCTAAATTTTCTGCAGTGGTGACAGATGGTGGGATAAGCCACATCTGAGAAGATAATTTAAAAAATTTCCCAGGATAGTTCTAATGAAAGGAGATCCTGCTGCAACGGTTGCTAAAATGTCAATTAAACACAGTATGAAGGTAAACAATTTTAACAGATTCTAAAAGATAAGATTTGCTCTTATCTTCTCCCCACTCAAAGAATGCTCTTGGTAAAGTGTAGCAATTATCTTTCATTTGATTGTCTGAATCTTATTAAGACTTTCTACTCTTGATCTTTATACTAAATCCTTTAATCTCAACATTGGAAAAAAAAAAAAAACTCTGATTTACCAGTAGAGATCTTGAGCAAGGAATTGAGATGCTGTCATTAAAATCAATTTAATAACAAACTTCAACAAAGAATGTAGAGGATTTTAAAATATGCCTTCACACAGTTCAAAATCAAAGTTTACTCAATGTCCTTATTTTACCCTCATCCAAAGGGATTTATTTACCTGTTACATGACGCTCAGGGGTTTAGGTCGATCTTGCAAAACTGGTTTGTTTTAAAAACACGTGATGTGTTAGTGTCTACTACCTTCATTTTCTGACCAATCTGTTGACAAAGACTCCTTCCTTAACCAAACTTCAGTCAGGCTCCTCTGAGCTGTCTTCTCAACCAGGCCTGCTGAACTCAGTTTTAGAAAAGAATCCTGCCAAGTCATTTTGTCAAGAATCCTCCCACCTGGATATGTGATCAGCTTCCCCACGCCCCCCATCCCTTGTGATGTTTAAGTCCCTGGCCTATGTTTAGCAAGAATCCTGTTAGGCCAGTTTAGCAAGAATCCCTCTACTCTTAATATCTTCTTTTAGTAATTTTTCATCCACTAACCCCTTTACTATGCCTGTTATAAATCCTCACTTGTCCCTGTTGTATTTGGAGTAGAACTCAGTCCTATACTGATGTCTCTCTTCCCTACTGCACTAACTTGCATGAAGTCTGTCTTGTCATTTTTTATATTTGTGAAAATTTATGAGGCACATGAGAAATTTTGCTCCATTTCTTGCCATTTTTAACAGGTATCCAATGCAAAATTTTTCCTTTACACATGTACTTTTCTGGTTTCATATTCTAGGTAAGAAGCTTATGTGTCTTTTTGGGTTGTTTTGTTTTCTAGTTTGGAGACATCATGTCATCCATGAAAATTTTTTAAATTCAAGAAAACAAAGAATTCATTCAATTAGTCTAAGACTATGCAAAGATGTGGCCTATTCTGGTACATAGTTTTATATCTGTCATCATGGGAAAATATTAGGATAATTAAAGCAAAGCTCTAAAGTGTATTAGTCTTCACGAATCTGACATTGGGGAAAATTTGAATTGAAAGTGTTTCTAGAGAAAAGTCGTTGTATTGCTAAAATTCTACTTTAACTGGAAAAATTTTATTAAGGTTACTTTAATAAATATGCAAGAATTATTTGTTTTTCTAAGGTGTTTTATATATTTTTTCTCTGTGCTCTGTTTGCCCTGCTAAGGACTTGCTTGACAAATCCTTTCTTCTAGAAATCCTGGGACATAGGCTTCTGTAGAGACTCTGTTTCACTAATTGCAAACACCACATCATAGATCCAAATTAAGGAAATGTTATCAGAGGGAAGAAATGGGATGGGAGCCTGGCTTGAGCCATGCATGTTGATCATTTGCATTTAAAGGAAGTTATATAAAAATAGTATAATGAAGAAAGAGGAAGTAAAAAAGGAAAGACAGGAATGTAGGTGGGTACGGAAATCACGGATGGGCTGACACCATTCTGACATGTCTCGTGATTGTTGTGTAGAATGTAGATTTTAAGGAATCTTTATTGATAAATAAGTGAAAGAATGAATTTTCTTGGCCTCTCAAATTAGAAAAACATATCTTATTCTGTTGATCAAAATATTATGTGTTATTTTACATGTTGCTTCTGGGAGTCTAAATTCATGTGTCTTTTCTGAAAAACCACCTGGTCACTCTTTTCACGACTCTTGTCCATGCATACCTGTTACCCATCAATGCTTTTTATTAGGAATCTATTTTAGAGGACAGACACCAGACTGAAGACTTATGTACTGAGCTATTCAACTCATTAGTATTAATAGAATAAACTTAAAATTAGCAATATATTCACCAATAGGTACATGGTGAAGTTAGTACACAGACATGGAGATGATACCCTCTCCTCAGAAATGTCACAGGAAAATGCTCCCATGTTAAATGAAGACAGTTGAATACAAATGTTGTAGTGGGTAACTCCTCACAGCTGCATCATTTTGAAATAGAGGACTGATCAGGTCATTTCTGTGCTTAAAACTTGCAGTAGTTCTGCATTTTACTTCAAGCAAAATTGTAAGTCCTTGCCACGGATCAAGGCCTTACATGCATGAACTTCCTGTCGCCTGTGACCATATCTCTTCTGCTTTCTCCCTTCCTCACGTCACTCTGGCCACACTGGCTCCTTGATAGTCCTGGAACAGTCCAGGCTCAGCTGTCTCAGGGCCTTCCCTAGTGGTTCCCTCTGCCTGGAGATCTGCACACCTACAGTTTATAAACTTCATGAATGCAGCTATCATAGTCCAAAAGTAATGCCTGGCATATAGCAGGAGCTCAGTAAATGTTTGTTGAATCAATGAATTAATAAAAACACAAATATATACATAGTTTCATATGAACAGAAACAGAAAAATGTTAATAGAAGTTATCTCCGGGGCTACTTGTGACATTTTCATTTTTGTCCCTTTCTATATTTTTTATACATTTGGCATGTATTATTTTGTGACCAGGAAAAGGTCTTTATTTGAAAGTGAGTGGTATGAAGATCTTTGGAAATCTAGTGCTTACGAACAAATTAGGAAATGCAAAATTTCATTATACTTACAGTCCTAAGGAAATGCCCCAATTATTAGATAATATTTTGCCTTCCAAATCAAATGAAACTTGTGAACTTAACCTGTAGGTTACTGCCGTAGTGATGAGTTCTTATGGGTCCCACCAAAGTAACAGGCAATTCAGCTGCCACAGTGAAGGGGACTGATGTGGCTGGTAAAAGTGGCAAAACCAACAAAGTCAGCAAACACCGCTTTAAACCAAAGGTAACTTCCCATGGCAAAAGTCTTAATGCTGCCTGAGAAGAATGCTTTATTAGAGGTAATTGTCTGTGAGTCTATATCTTGCCTCCTTCGTATCTCTGGGGCATGAAACTGTCAAATGATTTCTTAGTTGTCTATGTAGACAGCTGCTGAAATGAAATTACATTTGGACAATCCTATGGAGCTCTTCACTGATTCTGGATAATGAGACTCTATCAAGAGCCAAAGCCCCTGGAGGTGCTGGATGGAGTTTCTGGCACAGTTTAAAACAACAACAACAACATCGCACCATAAATATAGATCCCTTTAAGAGGAGTATCTCCTGATCTCCTGATGTGTAAGAAGGGCCAATACTAGACTTCATTTTCTTTAACTACCTTAATGGACTCACGAATGTTACTGAACTCTTTATTGAGTACATCGGAGTATATTATATTTAAATATCCAAAGACTGTAGGGATTTTCAAGAAGAACTAAACACTCAACGTATTAGAATAGGATTAAAGAGTGTTCTTTTAAAAACGCTTGAGAAGATAACCTTGCCCGGGTGATTTCTGCTCTCAGATATTTTGGCAAGCATATTAGGACTTAATCAATTGCTGTTCTAAATGTACCTGGAGTTTCTATTACTACAACTAGAGATTGTTTCCACATAGTTCAAGTAACTTAATCCGCTAGTCATGAGTGCATTTTCATTTTATGATTTTAAAAAGTACAGCTTGTTAAATGTCAAAAAGTTATAAATAAAAAATAGAATAAACTTAAAATAGAGATAGTTTTATATCAAAAACATTTAGCAGTGAGAGTATAAACAGAACAGACAAACTGGGAGCTGTTGGCCTGCATCATATTAACATAGTTTAAATTAGCTGCCAATACTTGAAAACTGGAAGAATGTACCAATAAGAAAACAGACTAAGTTTCTGTCTTCTCCAGAAAAATTGGTAAGTCAGGCTGCATTGGGCAATAACTGGTGAACTTGAGATCCCTCTAAAGCATGCCTTGTGAGTCTGTGGCACTCATTTTCATTACCAGGATTGGCCCGGAGAATATTTGACTGTGTGACCCTGGGATAACAAACATCACAGACATTTTTTGTCTCATGTTTTCTCCTCTCAGATATTTTGTTTTTGTTTTTGCTTTTGCCTTAGCAAAGTGCTTTGGTTTTCTCCTTTGGAAGGCTTTATTGCAGAAGTTTTAGGTTCACAGCGAACTAAAGAGGAAGGTGCAGAGTTCCCATGTACCCCCCGTGTCCCCTCCACGCACAGCTGTCCCATCGTCAACGTCCCTGACCAAAGGAGTACGTTTGTCACAATTGATGAGGATGTTGTAAGCACCCAAAGCCCACAGTTTACATTAGTGTTCATTCTTGGTGTTGTATTAATACATACTGTGGGTTCTGAAAAATGTATAATGACATAGATCCACCGTTATATTAATAGCATCAGAGTATTTTCAGTGTTCTAAAATTCCTCTGTGTTTTGTCTATTCAACCCTCCCTCACCCACCCTCAGATTTTTAGAATAGCAGAACTATGCCATGAATTAGCTTTGCTCTTAGAGTTATTTATTTTTAAATTTGCATTACCTTTTGAAAGGTAATTTTATTAGGATTTGAAGAGGTCTTTTTTGCTGTCATAGCAGAGAGCTTCATAATTTATCCAGCAAGCTGCTTATACAGCTAACAAAGAATTGAAGTTTTTTTCCTTCCTCTTGGAGACAATATCCATAAAAATCACAATTCAGTAAGTATATCGTTACCTGTCAATGTTCCTGTGTAACATTTTAAGGCACATTTGTATTCCATATTGAAGGAGGAGGGGTTTTACAACTTAGCTGGGGTTGAATTTCTAAATTTGTTAGTTAGTTCTTGACGTGAACAAAGTATCTGTTTCACTATTAAGCTCCACAAAATACTTAGAGCAATGCCTCCTTGTTAATTAGTGCTCAATAGATGTGACAGGGTCAATAATGGCACCACATTGAAAATCTTATGATTTATCTTTAAGTCAGCTATGCCGTCTGAGAAGACTAGCAATTAATATAAATCCATCAAAAATTTAATATTTCTTATCCCATGTCATGTAGTGAAAATATTATGCTGTGCTGGAAGTCAGAAAACTTGAGTTTGGGTCTTAACTCTGTCTCTTTCACTAGTTTGAGCTTGCAAAAGCTAATCTCTCTGAGCCTCAGTTTCCTCATCTGCTAAGTGGGAGTAATACTATTCAGTTTACAGGATTTGTTGTTATCAAAGAGAGATAATCTCAATCAATAGTAATAAACACATTTTATCCTAGTCATTGTGACAGGGCCTTTACCCTTGTCACTTCAAATCCTCATAGCATCACGATATGGCAGGTGCTATTCACTTAATATATTCATAATGACACTGAGACTCAGAGGTGTGGCGTTTGCTCAGAGTTGCACAGTTAATCAAGAGGCTTAGTTTGGGGTCTAAAGCTAGATGAACCTGGGCCCAGTCTGTGCTCTTTCCTGGATGTCCTGCTGTCTTCAGATGGTACAACTTGCTTTTGCCGCATGCTAATTGTCTTAAGAACTATTTTTCTTTAGGGTGCTCCAGTTTTATTGGGACACTGGGCTGGGAGAAGAGCAATGCAGACAAGGGTTGAGAGTTAGCACAAGGACCTGTTTCATGGGTGCACCAGGTTGGATGGCTACTCTTGTTGAGAGAAGAGGGGTACTTGGGTCATTGAGGGGTATCACCAAACACACTGCCAGGTCTAGGCTTTCATGAAAGTAGAATAGGAAACCATCCTTCTTTTGTGATTTGGGGGATGAGGAATGCTCTGCCCAACTAAAAATTTCTGCCATCTTTCTAATCTTGATGCTAAAATTCCTACTAATGCCATGGAGTCATTTATTCTAGAAGAGGGTAGCAGGACCTGAAGGAATGGGGCACAGAAGGGATAAAATTTGACAGTAAAGAAGTGGAAAGGTGTGTAGTACAGCTTGCTGTCTGGCAAAGGTACCCTAAATCAGGAAGCCTGCAATGTCTGAGTCAAGACCTGAAAATTGGGATCCCAGGGGGCTCATGGGATGCTGGATTGAAAGAGGAGGCTCTCATCAAGATTTGCCTTTATAATCCCCTGGATCCCACGTCCCACAACCAACCTGGATTCCTGCGAGTGTCTCCTGGCAGTCAAGGCAGCGGAGAGGCAGGTAGGTGAGTTTGGTTCAACTACCCACATGGCTGATGGAGAGGACCACACCCACAATAAAGGAGTTACAAACACCAGCAGATTTGGAGAAGAAGCAGGAGAGAAGGGTAGGGGGAAAAAAGAAATAGAAGTTTTAGTATTATTTAAGAGGAAAGGCAGATTCATAGTAGGCTGTCTTTAAAAAGAATCAAAGAAGCTAGATGGTGAGGTTGTAACAATTTTTTAAAAAGCTCAGAAAAGGGTTCAAAGTTTGCAGATACGTCTTCAAATAGCATCTGTCTTGGATAAATACCCTGGATTTGTGTCTGTGATTGAGCTTCATGCCTTTGATGCATCAAAAGGTAATCTACACCTTGTAGATAAAACTTTCAGGGATTTCCAACCTGTTTTATGCACATCTGTAGGTGAGAAACACACTTTGGTTTCTCAAGCTTAAATTTTAATAGAGAGACAGTGGCAGGGCAACAGATGTTTATGAGTAATTATTTCAGCTTCTTTTAATTTCTTGTAGTTAAAATTTCTATACCGTGCTTACCTGTAAGGCATGCTCTGGTACCTTTTTTCAGCGCAAATCTATATATGTTACTTCAAATCTCAAAGGCTATAAAATCACAGTAACTATGAAAAAACAATAGTATCAATGGATATAGAAGCAATAAGTGAACAAGAAGCCATCAGTGAAACTATCTTTGCATCTCATTGCCTGGTATTTACTGGTAGGTCATTAGAATTCAATAAAATTTTATTGTGTGAATAAAGAAACCAGAGAAGAACTAAAGTAGTAAAACACCTGCGATAACAAGGCAGGGAATACCTGGTGTAGGGGCAGAGGGAGAGTACCGGGTATGAATAAGCAACCGTCTGTGGTCACTTAAGATGCTCTCCAATCTAAGTCATTCACTAAGGTTTGTAATTCTCTCTGGAAAAGTCTTGCATGTTTTCTTTAGATTTGCTCTTAGAAAATCCATATTTATTGATGACATTACATATGGATTCCTTTTTTAAAATTTCCCTTTTTGTGACTCATAGGAAGAAATGTTGTTTATGTAACTGATTTATATTCAACAAACATGCTAAATTCATTTATTTAGTCTAATAATAGATCATTTATCTGTAGATTATTATGGATTTTCTATGTATGCAATCAAATAAACTGCAAATGCTGAGAGTTTTGGTTTTTTTCTTTTCCAAATGTTCTCCTTTTTGTTTCTAATTATTGCTTTACTGCATTGACTAACATCTTCAGAAAATGCTGAATAGAGTAATGCAAAAATCTTTAAAGTTATACCACCATGTATTATACTTGCTGTAGGTTTTTTTGTAGATATTATTTATCAGGTTAAGAGACTTCTTGTCTATTTTTATTTTTCAAGTACTTTTCTCTATTAAATGTGAAAAAAGTTTTTGCATTTTATCAAATATCTTTCTGAATTTATTGAGATAGCCATATGGTTTTTTTTTCCTTTAGATTGTTTGATTATAATGCTTGGTTTTCTAATGTGAAACCAGTCTTGAATTCCTGAGATAACTCAGTTTGATTACAATACTATCTTTTGTACATGTTGTGGGACTCAACTCGCTAATATTTCGGTTGGGGATTTTTTTCCTCTCTGAGGGGTCATGAATAAGATTTGCTGTATTTACTTTTTTTACTATTAATTACAGTTTTATAGATCTTCAATTCAAAATATTTTCTACTTTTAATTAAAATTTTACAGACTATATGCTATTGAAATTGTATTTTCATTTCTATTAAATTTATCTTTTAATTATTGATTTGTAGTTGAATTGCATTGTGCTCAGATAACATTTTCTGCATCATGTTAATCCTTGGTATTTGTTGAGAATTGCTTTACAATCCAGTATGGATGGGAAAATTCCATAAATGTTATATGAATTCTGCAGGTTTGGTTGTAGTATTCTATACATGTACATTAAGTTAAGCTGGTTGTGATATCCAGATCTTCTATGTCCATATCAATTTTTTGCATAATTTCTTCTTTTAGTCGTTCGTTTGTGCCATTTTAATTTTGAGGCTGTCTTATTAGGTGAATACAAATTTAAAATGACGTATCTTTCTGGAAATTCCACCTTTTGTTATTGTGCAGTAACATACTTTGGCAATGCTCTTCTGTTTTAAAGTTCCTTTTGCCCTATAATGATAAAGCTTCCTCAGTTTCCCCTGGTTAACCATTGCATGATATATCTTTTTCCATCCTTTTTAGTATTTAATATTTTAAATATGCCTTCCTTTGTTTGGGTTTTAAAAATTATCCTTCGTTATCCTTAAAAATATAATATGCATATTTACCTTATTACATTACAAAATCAACCAACATCTTATCCTCCTGTTCAATACAGGGAACATAGAACATTTTAACTAACCCCCACAACCTACATTATTGCCTTATATTTTGATTATTTGGGACCCCAGAGGGTATAATTAATATTGTTTTATACAGTCAACATTTGCTTAAGTTTACTAAAGATTTAAAAGTTTCTTCACTTTTTATTCTTTTTGTATTTCAGCCCTCATATCTGGGATTACCTTCCTTCTACCTAAAGTAAAATAATTTTCTTTAATGAGGAATAACACTCTTGGTTTTTGTCTCTATGAAAATCTCTTTATTCTTGCAAAGTATTTCACAGAGTATAGAATTCTAAACTGACATTTATTTTCCTTCAACACATTGAAGATATCGCGGCATTATCTTTGGATTCTCATTGTCTTTGTGAAATCAGCTATCAGTCTTACTATGTTTTGAAGGAAATGTATCTTTTTATCTGGCTGCTTTTTAAGAGTTTCTGTTTATCTTTGGTAGTTTGATGATGTTTAGCCAGTAATTCTTTATTATCTTATCAACTTTTCAAATCTTTTTAGTAAGTTTAAGAGTATTGTATTATAATTTTGGTCATTTTCAGCAAAAGGATTGATGAATAACTTTATTATGTTACTGGCACAAAAACTCATAGGACTTTAAAATTATCTAGCAGTGTTGAGAAGGACACAGACAGAGAGGATGATGGCAACCAGAGGTCTCCAATGTTCAGAAAAATGTGAGGAGGATAAGGGAGATCTAATAATTTGAGAAAAGAAGAAGAAATTAGGAAGAACTGGCTGACTGCCTGAAAAGCTTTTCAAAAAGAATTAGAAGTAGTTAGAGATGGTTGGGAGACAGAGTGATAATAATCCTTTGCTTTCTAAGGGTAGATCAAGAGAATAAAGTGATTCAGAAACATATCAATAAGTAGCTGTAACCTACATACAACTATTCTTAATAGGGCCCTCAAGTATCATGTCCCATATAAATCATAGAAACAGAAGAAGTTTACTCACTAAAAAGACCGTAAAATAAATATGATATAAATATGTACTTCAGGTTTTATAACTCCACAGATTTCTGAACAGCCAAGGTTCAAGAAACGTTGACTCATTCTTGAAAATCACATTTCATCCTTTCCAGGGGAAGCAGAGCACGGAATTTTACTGCGGCTGGGAAGATGAAGTGTTTCATCATTATTAGGACAATGCTGCCATTGGCACAGCAGGTTTGTGCTGTTGCCTCATTAGATGCCACTGAGAAAAGTGAACTCAGAGCAAAAAGTGAGCAAATCCAGCTAGAGCAATTATGTAAAGAAACTTTGGGGCCATTTATTACCTTAAAGCAGTTATTCTCTTACTTCTAAAATCTCCAAGAGTGCTATAAACATATTTCTGAGAGAAATTCTATAAATTTTATATTTATTGCAAAATTAGAGTTGCAAACAGGCAACAGAGCTTCTGTGTGGCACAAGCAAAGAGGCCAGCGCAAAACTTCAAAATGCAGGAGTGTTGTTAATTGTAGCTCAGGGAGGGAGCTCAGCAGGTCTTCCAGTTTATTAGCCAGTTTCCAGGCAGAGTGGAACTGAGAGGTGTCCTATACAGAAGACCATCGTGATTAGAAATGTCTTCCCTTGTGAAGGATTTAAGCTAAGATGTGCTAAGTAAGAAAACAAGACTCTTTTTCCCCCTCAAGACCTACTTTGAGATAAGATTACTATCTTTTAGATATACTT
Organism: Avahi laniger; assembly: GCA_963575035.1. Classification (NCBI taxonomy): domain Eukaryota; kingdom Metazoa; phylum Chordata; class Mammalia; order Primates; family Indriidae; genus Avahi; species Avahi laniger. The sequence continues at coordinate 4,090 of CAUYSK010085568.1, read as the reverse complement.
TCCTAGTTTCCATTACGAATTCCCCAGCATACATGTCTCAAATGTAGCTACGTACCAATTTTGATAGAACTAGAAACAGGAGCCTGGAGGAAGCTTTATGTGCATCAGTGTTCCTGATGTACTGGCTCAATTCCTTTCCACTGTAGACAGAATGAAGCTTATTGCTTCAACCAAACTACAAGTGCAAGGGCTGGTAACAATAAATCGTCACAGTTATATGTCCCAGGCCTTCATGTCACTGATTCAGATTTACTTCTGAGCTCCTCGTTTTCTAAGATGAAGTCTTCTAGAAACACACAAGCATTTGATTTCTCCTGAAATACCCAGTCAAAATGAGATTTCTTTCTAACATTTTGATAGTTCCATAAGCTAGCTTGTCAGCACAAGAGTTAGAAAGAACACAATCCTTTCTAAGCAATTATAAAACCAGGTAGAAATCTGTGTGTACATTCCTTTTTTTATTCTTTCAACAAATAGCTACTGAGCCCCAGGCATTGTGCTGCAAGGTGCTCACGATATCGCTGTGCATAAAGAAGTAAAAATCCCCACTTTCATGAAGTTGATGTTGTATTGGAGGAAAGAGACGAAAAAGCAATACATGAAAGTAAAATATGTAAGAGATTAAGGAAAATAATATCTGAATATTACTCTTATAAAGTATTTTCACACAGGTTGCCTAGTTTTCTCTGCACACAAATAATGAGAACCAGCTCAGGAAGCATTAATATACACATTCAGGGTAGTTAAATAATTTTGCCAAAGTCACACAGCAGGTCATAGAACATGATCATAAAAGCAGGTTTTCCAATTTCTTTCCTTGGAATTTTTTCCATTACAAAGCACTGTCTACGCAGTGCCAAAAGTAAATTAAATGTTCCCAAAGAGCTGTGTACTGAATATCATGGAAATAAAAATTTAAATGATCTGAAAGATTGAATATATATCTGAATGTTTCAAGGTTCTCCACTCACAGCCTCAAAAAAAAAAAAAAGCATGAAGCAGCTGGATAATTAGCAATGGAGCACCTGTTATTCTTTTCTCATTTTGTATAGAAATTGCTTTCAGAGGGATTATGAGTTTATTTGCCTCATCACAGGTGCTCCTGTTCCCTTGGCTTATTCGTATGGGGATGAAGGAAGTCTCGTTTTGGGAGGAAGGCAGTGGAAGAAAGCTACAGAGCAGCACATCGGTCTGATGGTTTTACAGTTGCAAGGAAAGGCTTCACTGGAGGGTTTGGGAATAAACACTGGGGCCGAAATCTTTTCAGACTGTTTGGATGGCCACAGGAGCACGGTAGTTGTTTTGTCTAGGTTGAATAATTATGATTCTTAAGAGGACAGAAAAGTCACGAAGAAAATGAGGCGCCAAGTTTTAAATAGTGTTCCTTTTTATTAAGCCATAGTTATTAGCCCTCTGCTGCACGCCTAAGACCGATGTGGAAATGCCAGGGGCACAACAGCATGTCAAGCTTAATGAACTAATTATGACTGATACACTTGCAAAAGGTCAGGAAGTATGCAGCAGAGTGGACAACACACTTAGATTCACTTCTGCCATGACTGTGCACACAAGCAAAGCAACAGGGAGAATTGAGCAATTATCTGGCAACATTGATCATTTTGGCCGTTCAACGTTGACCATCCATTCAAACAACTCCTATTTATTGCCCAGGTTGTTCACTAACAGCTTTCTTCACCTACTCTTCTCTTTTTCAGACCTCAGAAGCTGTCTGAAAATTAATATGCATAAGTAAGATAATTTCGATTGTAATTTACTTCTTTCTTTTTTTAGCAAAATCTATTTGGTTTTACCTCTAATAATAGAGCCAAGAAGGCAATCACACCCAGCTGCAGTCTGGAGGTGGTTAAAGCAGTCAGGCATGGGAAGACCCAGAGACAAGTTTAAGGTATGTCGTAGGGAATAGCAAAGGTCAAAGACTGAGAGACTGAATTTTCTCGCCAGTTCTATAGAGTGAACATGGGCCCACCAAGAAAACAAGAAAAATATCAGAACATTCAAAATTCAGCAAGAATAGAATTGGAAGTGAGAAAAGGAGACCTATTCTTGGTTAACCAGTTTGCCTGAGAGATAGCATCCCCCTGAAACTTCAGTCTAGATTTATATTCTCCCTGCCGACCTCTCCCCCAAGCTTCAGATCTAAGCACCCAACAGCCTACTGGCTCTCTCCATCTATATGTTCTGCATCTATCTCAAATCCAACTTATTTCTTCCTGCTATGCTTTTCCCTAGGAATTTTCTGCTTGGTTTTTTGGCATCACAACCAGCCCAAATTCTCTAAACCAGAGCAAAATTGATTTCATCCTTGAATGATTTTTCCCTCACCCCAAATATTCAATCCATTACCAGATTCTTCCAATTTTACTCTCTAAATATGCTTTGAATCCACTCCCTTCTTTCCATCTTTAGTATCCCTGAAAGGACTCAGTCCCTCCTCATGCCCCATAGATGAAACCAAAACCAAGACTGAGGGAATAAGTAATTTACCCTTGGGCAGGGATGGAGTCAGGATTCCAGTCTAGGATGTCGGACCACCCGCTCCAGTCTAAGCTCTCCACGCCTGTCCTACCCTGCCTCTCCTAACTCACACACAGTCCAGGTTCCTAAACATGATATGAAAACATAAGGAAGACTTTATTCAAGGTCATTGCAATGGAGGAGAGAGACCAGGATGAAGTCTGAACTCAACTTTGCTTAAGTAAAAGGAGAGGAGTTTTTAAGAGCAAGAGTGAGGGTTGGAGTGGAGATCATAGGACATCTGTGCTTGTTAACTGGCCTTATCTAAAGGAAAAGTAAATGTTCTCATATCTCCATGACAGGAAGCAGTTGTACAGCTTGGGGCAAGGCACCCACAGAAGTTAGGTTCCCCTCTTCCCAGAGAAAGTGGGAGGCAGGGGTGCTACTCCTTTGATGCTTACATTTCAAGGAGATGGCTCCCCGGTCCTTAACAAAGCCATTCTTGGATTATAAAGCTGGCAAGAGGCCTTTAAGGGTTTATGTCACACAGGGTTAAAGAAATAATTCACAATTACAAATTTTCTAAAGAACTTGCTGTACGAAAAGGGGCATCTGGACCCAGAGTCAGGAAGAAGCACATCTAAAGGTTGGTAGAGCTGAGGGACACGCTAAGGCTGTCTTGATCTGTGGATGGCAGGGGCTTCCACCATCACGCCCTTTCCTGCCTCTCCATCCTCATTTCTTACCACAGAAAACCATGTACTTTTCCTCTATGTCATCATCGCTAAGTCTGTGAAACTAATTTCAATATAAGGGTGTCTTTAGAATTTTGCTTTCAACTCACCTATTGTTTGTTGGCTGCTACTAGGAATAGGCTCTGGTGCTGGGAGGCTGGAGCCCTGAGCTTCTTGTTCACCAGGAAAGGGAGTCAAGGGAGCCTGAGATTTCCTCCCCTCAGCTGCCAAACAAGGTCTTCAGCATAAAAACCTTCATTGTACTCCAAAACTAGTAGATGCTAGTGTGGATGTAGAGAGGAAGAAATGCTTATACACTGCTGGTAGGACTGTAAATTAGTACAACCTTTATGGAAAATAGTATGCAGGTTCCTCAAAGAACTAAAATGGACCTACCATTTAATCCAGCAATCCCACTACTGGGTATCTACTCAAAGGAAAGAAGTCATTTTATCAAAAAGACATCTGCACTGGAATGTTCACTGCAACACAATTCACAATTGCAAAGATGTGGAATCAACCCAAATGCCCGTCAATTCACGAGTGGATTAAGAAAATGCGGCATATGTATACCATGGAGTACTACTCAACCATAAAAAGAAATGAATTAATGCCTTTAGCAGCAACCTGGATGGAACCAGAGACCATTATCCTAAGTGAAGTATCTCAAGAATGAAAAAACAGGCCCGGCGCGGTGGCTCACGCCTGCAATCCTAGCTCTCTGGGAGGCCGAGGCTGGCGGATTGTTTGAGCTCAGGAGTTCGAAATCAGCCTGAGCAAGAGCGAGACCCCGTCTCTACTAAAATTAGAAAGAAATTAATTGGACAACTAAAAATATATAGAAAAAATTAGCCGGGCATGGTAGTACATGCCTGTAGTCC
>CAUYSK010085567.1:0-19440 GCA_963575035.1 Avahi laniger | reverse complement strand
GAGTGCCGTGGCGTCAGCCTAGCTCACAGCAACCTCAAACTCCTGGGCTCAAGCGATCCTTCTGCCTCAGCCTCCCGAGTAGCTGGGACTACAGGCATGCGCCACCATGCCCAGCTAATTTTTTCTGTATATATATATTTTTTTTTAGTTGTCCAGATCATTTCTTTCTATTTTTTAGTAGAGACGGGGTCTCGCTCTTGCTCAGGCTGGTCTCGAACTCCTGACCTTGAGCGATCCACCCGCCTCGGTCTCCCAGAGTGCTGGGATTACAGGTGTGAGCCACTGCGCCGGCCAATATTAATACATTCTTGCTTGCCTTTATCCCTGGAGAGGAAAATCCAAAGTCCATAAGTACATGCTCCTAATGGCTGAGGGTGGCGGACTAGAATTGCCTTGCATGGCTTTCTCGCACACAGCTCTCAGCTCCTCAGTCTCTGGGAGGCTTTGTTGTTGATGTGTTCTGTCTATTTTATATATTTCCTGTAGGAGGAAGGCTGAACAAGGACCTGCGACATTTCCTCAGTCAGCGGTTCCAGAAAGGGTCTCCTGATCATGAGCTCCAGCAGACCATAAGGGATAACCTTTACCGCCATGCTGTGCCTTGTGAGTAACTAGTCTTTGGCGTCTCACCGCTGGGTGGGTGTATGTGAACAGTCAAGGGGAGAAAGAAGAGCTCAGTGCTGGTTCTGGAACACTTGGCGGCTTGCCCACCGAGAGACTGGATCAAGTTAGGCGAGTCATAAATGACAGCGGGACAAACAGCACAGTGTCGTGGTGTGCGTGGATTTTGGTCCCGGCTCTGTTGCTTACTGGTTTGCAATGCCAGGCAAATTACTGACCCTTCGTAAGGTCCACCGTTGACATTCGTGGGAAGGTCGTGTCAGTAATACGAGCTTCACAGAACTGCTATGAGGAGTGGATGGGGTGAGGTACTCAAGGTGTTTTGTGAAGTGTTGGCATGGTGTACGTCTCTGTAAATGTTAACCATCGTCACTACCAGTGGGTGGACCAGGCCACTGACCTCTGGGGAGACCAGTGGGCGGCTGACAGCCCCTCAATGAAGGGAATACCTCAGGGCTGGCCCTTCCTTCCCATGCCTCTCCTCCTTTCGGCCAAATTTATCGAATTCATAAATCAGGATTTCATTTATGATTTTGTCTGAGGAAATGTTTTCTACAGAGTAAAAAACCCAAATCCCCCAAACCACTGGATAAGACCAAATCCTAGAAAGCAAGACACGGAACATAGGAATTCTGAAAGAGGAGTTTTTGAGTTAAAGGAAGGCAGTCAGTCAGTCAGTCTGTCTGTCTGTCTGTCTGTCTACAGGTAGATAAAGTGGCAGCTCAATTGTGGAGAAGTATCATTGTGTCCTGCCACACTGTGTTCCTATACAGCTAAACATCAGGAATGAATTCTGGATGTGCTGTGGGTTTAGTTTCTTTCATATGAGTAAAGAATGATTCTGGTTTTATTACTTGAAATTTTTCTTTTTTCTGTCTATTACTTGGTCTTTCAGAGATTGCAAAAAATTTTTGTTAAGAAATATTTTTTAACCAGCAAAAGAAAGGAGCAGTAATTTAATGTGCAAGCTACCCTGCTTATTGCCGTGATTTGTTTGCAACAAAGGTTTTCTTTAAAAAAAATATCTTGCAAGTGATATGCTAGGATGCTAATGTTTCCAGATACTACTGCGAAAATAGTAAGTGGAACTAATCTAGTGAGTTAGACTGTAAGTCTAGAGTCTAGCCTCTGACTTGGAGAGAAGAGATTCTAGAACAGCCCCCATTCTTCCACTTTACTCATGAATAAAACTGAGAGGAGAAGAGATTTCCTGTAAGTCACTTGGGACAGACCCCCAAGGTTGCCTTTGTCCCCGGAGTGGGACTGCCTTTGATGGAGACAAGGTCGTGATCATGTGTTAATGTGAATTTGGGGCCCTTGGTTCTTTTAGCCTTTCAGCATTGTAGTGGAAACTGTAATCCTAATCATATCCTCGTAATAATTCCTTATATTTTGGATTAATAATAATTCCTAATGCTAATCACATGAGTGGCGCAGGGATTATCATCCCACTTTTATAGATCAAGAAACTGAGGCACTAAGGTAAGCCAATGAAATCCAGGCTAAAAGTGACCGAGGCGTCAGGTCTCCTGAGTCCGCCGTTTCCCTGCCTCTGCCGCAGTGTTGAGTTTTGTTCTTACCATAACCCGTGAAGCTGGGGGTCTTTAACACCCATTTTGCCAGCAAGGAAACGAAGTCACAGGGAGATTAAGTAGCCAAAAAGTGGCAGATCCCAGTCTTTTTAACTCCCAAGCCATCCAGGGCTGTTTCTGGAGCTGCCAAGTTATAGTACAGCAGGTTGAATGCAGTTTTGCAGAATTCAGTAATTGCAGAATCACGATTGTTCTCTGTGTAATTTTTCCCCTACTTAGATTCCAATTTAAGAAATGGGGATGAAGCAAATGAGCACACCATTTCTTGATGCATCTGTGGTGTTACCATGGTTACGTTTTTGGCATGCTCGCCCATTTATTTTTTCCACTGATTTATTGGACCTGACTGTGAGCTAAATGGCTTGATTTTTAAGCTTACTCCTATGTAGGAATTAGGGCAAAAATGACTTCTTTTAAAATCAGTGGAAAAGGCACGTTTGTCTTTGCTTGTATAAAGCCCTTAGGTATTGATGTTTTATTTTTATGAAACCAGTAAACCAGGAGTTTGGAAAGCAGAAGTGTTGTTCCTACTGAAAGAGAAAACAGGTAACAATTCATTTTACATTTCCTTCATAAAATGGGAAGGAAATTCAGAAGAGGTCTGTTTCCGAGTCTGATGTAGTGTGTGTGCCTTTGAACATGAGTAGACCAGGGCTCCCTTGGGATTCTGTCTTAGGCTTGGGTTACCCTGGGCACATGTTTATTTTGATTCTCTAGCCTGCGGCCTGGTGCAGGAGAGCTCTGCTGTGCTCCTGGATTAGGAAGCCCTGGTTTGAAGAATGGATCCTCTTGATTATGTTGTAACTGGGCCTCCGGGAAATGTGCTCATGTAATCTGCATATTCCAGAACTTTCTGCCACTGATATTTCAGTGACTTCAGTATTTTGAGAAGGAATGACCTCATGAACAGGTGCTTGCAGTTGGGAGTAGACTTCTTTTTCTGTACATTGCAGGAGGCTCATGGGTTATTAGACACAAAAAGATAAAAAAGCTCCTTCATTCTCAGATGATTTCTGGTGTCATCATAATGCAGTAGAGCCATATGTGCATCTTTTCCACTTAGGGTTCAAGTTTTATCCTCATTCTTTGGCGAAGATAATGCAGGTAATGGCACCCCTGTTTTACTGGTAAGAAGATGAAGCAACAAACTTTAACTTCCTCAAAATCATATCACTTCTAAATGCCACATTACTCCCTTCTCATCCACTGCTATTTTTATTTTTTTATTTGTAACAGCATTATTGAGATATAATTCACATACCATACAATTTACCCATTTAAAGTGTTCATCCAGTGCTATTTTTGTTACAGTTATTATTATTCTCCACTCCCCTTTTATTTTCCTTTCATTCCAGAACTCTTATTATTTCTAAAGTATGAAGAAGGGTCATCTTAGTTGAAATTTAATTATATTTACCATTGAAAAGTGCCACCAAAAAATAAAAAAAATTATGATAGAAAAGAGAACCAGATGCTGAATGAGTCAGAGGTCCTGGCGTGAAGTCTGAGGGCTGCTCTGCTAGGTATATGGCCTGGTGTAAGTCACATAACCTCTCTGAGTCTGAGTCTCTCTTTAGGAAAATGGAAATAGTAGTATGTTCTCAACCACTGTCTCGCCAGATACACCCAGCAACCCTTTGAGATGGGTCTCATTAGAGGAGACAGAGGCTCAGAGTGGTTAATAGCTTACCTAAGGTCACACAGCAAGTATAATGGTCAGGGTTAAACCAGATTGCTTTAATTCCCAACTTGGGTGTAATTAATAATAATAGCCTGATTAGAAGAATGTAGAAAGAGACCATTGAGAGTAAAAGAAAAAATGTTTTTCATTGCTAAACTTACAGTTTTAGCTGTTTAAAATGATGAGGTTTTATAGCTTGGGAGTAGGGGTAACGTAAAGCGCAATACGTTAAATATAAGAATATTCTCTCTGATTTTCAAGAAATTCTGTGGGGCGTACAATAGAATTTTCATAGTTAATGATTTATTCAGAGTTTTAAAAATCATTACATGATTTTCTTAGGATATCTAGGTTTATCTTATTTCCCATTAGATCTTTTCTTTGCATGCCTGTGGAAAACTTCCTATAAATAAATGGATTTGAAATGTATGTAAATGTGCTCACTTCTCTCATTCCTCAGAACCATCTGGATAATATTCCTGTCTCCTTCACCTCCAATTTTGTTCACATTCTCAACCCATTCCTGCTGCGTGTTTCAGCCCTACAAACCTCGTTCCATCTTCCAGACACATCTTGTGTCTTCTTGTAACTGGGTGCATATTATTTCCTCCTATTCTCTCCCTTTCCTCCTGACCATTCTGCAGTTTTCCTTTAAGTTTTAGCTAGATGCTGCTTCCTCCACGAAGTCCTCCATGGCTGCCACAGATTGAGCCTGTTGCCTCCTTCCTGCTCCCTGATCCACCCTCTGTGACCTCCTTCAAGCACGTTTCTGTTCCTGATAGTAGTGCCTGCTGCGTGTCTGCCTGTCCTGCTAGAGTCTACTTCAGTGACCAGCCCGCACCTAGCTTTATGCCTGGACTGCAGGATAAATATTTGTTGAATGAATGAACAAATGAAGAAATAAGAAAAAATGCACTTCATTTTTTTTTTCTTGTTTACTTAGTATTTGAGAGAAGCAGCAGAGCTGCTTTTGCCGTGAGACTTTCCGAATGAAAGGTAGCTCAGAGGCTTGGGCCCCAAGAGGGGTCACAGATGGTTGACGAGGACTTCACTCATTGCTTGGCCAGGAATCCACGCACAGAAGAGAGTGTCAGGGTTCCTGTGAGCTTGGGGCTGGAGTGCCCGTTTACACCTCCTCCTAATTGCAGTCTAGATGTCGCTGTACCTCCTGCATTGATAGCCTTCCTGTTTTATGACTTCTCGTCCTAGCTGATGTGACAACAACTGAGATTCTTGCTTTGGAATGGCCGCTTTTCCCACGAAGATAAATGTGTTACCTGACAGGGCTTGTCATTTACTATGCTGCTGTCAACGCAAGATACAACTCAGCCGGTAGTGCCGGTTCTCTGAGTGACGGACAGTGCCCCTCCCGGTCCTTCTCACTTCTTCAGACTCAACTCCCAGGAACTCATCTTTCCTTTCAAGCAAAGGTCATCTGAAAGAGAAAAGAATAAGTCGGTTTAGTTCTGTAGCTTAACACTTTGCTGATCGAGGCTCTGCCTGATACTGAGACTGTTGTAACCGGGCTAAGAGGTATTGATCAGGGACTTAAAGGAGTTTACAAAGGGATTAAAAGTGTTTGATCTACAAGACATTTTAAATTGGATATGGTAATCGTAGGTGATGCTGGTCTTTATTGGTACAGTTGCACCTGCCGACATTTGGCATTGTTTATTATTTTGAGTGGAGCCATGCATTTCTGTTGGCCCTCTTTCAACCTAGTGTTTTCCCTTAAGCACAGTTGTTTCCAGCGCAGCTTGCCTAGAATCAGTCCATTCTGCCGTGGTCTTTAACAGCTGGAGCTGGGGACGTGAACAGCAGGAGGCCAGCATAAAGACCTAGATGTTGGGAAATAGCTTGTCTCCTGGAATGTGCATCCCTGTGTTCAGGTTGCGTTTGATACTACTGGAAGGCTTCCGGTTGTAATCCACGAACTGCAGAGTTCTGCAAGCATCCATAGGACTGAACAGATAAAGGTTGCTGAAAACTTTCCCACCATTGTTATTGCCTTTGTTCTCTAACCAAAGTAAGTGCTGTCTACAATTAAAAGGATTGCTTTAGGCTTTACAAAGCCTAGCCTGTGGCAAAACTGTGACTAGGAACAATAATAATAGCTGTCCAGTTTTGGGATACCTAGTGTGTACCAGGTACTCTACCATGGTCTGTTGTATGTCTATATCTCCATCTGTCCACCTGCCTACCTACCTGTCAGGTCTTCCCTAACTTGGGCTTCATTTAGGGCACACAAATGCTTAAGGATCTGAACTCAAGCCCATTTGCCTGTTAAACCCTGCCTCTTTTCTATTTAATCACAAATGTTTGTTGCCTATAATGCAGTCAGTATTTGTCTTCATCAGTTCTCAACTCTTTCTCTTCCCTTCCCTTCTACCCATCCCTATTGTATTTTCCCATGTGCCCCTGGCTGGTCTATGGTCTGGGGACCCCTTCTATCCACTGATCTATCCCTTACTGCTCACACCTGGCCTTTCCTTCCTTCTCCATCAAAACTCATTTGCTGTGCATTGGTTTGCTATTGGGCTTCCTTTAAGAAGCCAAGAATTAGAACAAAGAAGTGAATGGTTCATACTGTGGTATAGGGTTCCCCATCCTACATAATTTGTATATTTTAACAAGTGACTTTAAATGTGGTACTGCTGAAAACACCCTGTGTAATGGGATATTCTAACAAAGGAGAGTCATGGGTAGCAATGAATTTTTAAGCTCTTGAGTTGTTTTGATGCTTTTTACAATGTTTAGCGCAGTGCTATATGCGTAGAAAACACTTCAAACAGAAGACTGCCTGCGTCAGGGCTATTTTCCCCTCGGCTTGCTGTATCACTTCTCATACACAGTTTCCATTTCACCATGTATAAGATGAAATCTTTGTGTTTCACAAAGCAATGTCATAGGCTAAGCAAGTTTTGTGCCAAATTAAAAATCATTAGAAAAAAATACTTTCTGTTTAGATGTAATTTGGAGTGAGAGTCTGGGATCAGATAACTATAAACAAATTTCCAGGCATTGAAAGGTTGTGAAGGAAGCAGGAAGGTTCTTTGTTAGCCTGGACTCTATCATTTATTAAAGCACTTTTAGCATCCTTGGAGCTCACCCGATAAATGCCAGTAGCACACCCCATATTTGTGACAACCTGGAACAAAACACCACTTCACATTTCTAAAGTGTGCCTTCAGGAGCTCTGGAAACAGCAGTGTGGAATCTCTGTTTACTTCTTGCCAGGGAGAGGTAGGTTTTCCGATCAGTGAGTTTATGAGAAGGACCTAGATAGACATTGCTAGTTCTGATAATGTCTCTTCTCCTTGGAGCTCTGCCTGCTCCCAGGGAAGCATGCATTCTCTGTCCCGGCACGCAGGAAACTTTATTTGGGCAGTTCTTAACTGGAAAGATTGTGCTCGTGAAATCTGCCCAGGAATGGTTGGTAAATTTAATTTGGGAGAGACTTAGTATTATAACAAGCAAGCCCATTGTTAACAAATATCTAAAACTATTTCCTCCACGGTAACTTTTATCAATAATAAAAGTGACATTTTGATCCGTGAAGTGTCAATGCTGTTTGTTACAAGACATTGTTTATTCCAGTCCTTGTTAGTGAATTCTGTTGATACTCTATCTTATTTATCTTTTTATTTCTTTTTCCCATCTTATGTATTTTATCAGTCCTTCTCCTCAGTGGTTCTCTAGACTGATTTTCTTTTTAAGCTTCGAGATCTACTCTGAGGTTCTAAATTCTGTGCTAGACAGGCAGCTGTCATTTATCACTCTGTGCCAACAGAGAGCCCAAGCACTGGAAAGTCTCATTGGGTTAGTTGTAGCACGATGCTGGTGATGGGTATCACTGCCATTCCCTACGCAGGAAAGGGGGAGCAGAGAGGCTGAGCAACTCACCTGCTACCATGTTTTAAAAGTTAAAAATTTATGATAATAAAAAAATAAGTTTTGTTTATTAAGTATCCCCGATGTGTCAGGAACTCTATCAAACACTTACATTATTTCCTATAATCCTCTTAATCTTTTGAAGCGTAAGCTGTTATTATAACCATTTTCCAATGAAGAAAATGGGTGTTACAGAGGCTCAAGTTCATATGCATACAGAGTTGAGTTGATTCCAATCTGATAGATGCCCAAGTCATTATCTTAAACCATTGCATTTTTACGGACATTTGTGCCGTTAGTTTACTTTGGCAAAACGGTGTATGTCATGGAAAAGGCACCCTCAGCAAGGTCGTTCCATCCCCCTCGGGCCACCTGTCGGAGCCCATTCAGCTCAGTTCACGTGGACTCACGCTTTGCCCCTGTGTGTCACTGGTGCATGGCATGTCGAGTCTAAACATTCAGGTGTGATGGGCTTTTAGGTATGGTGGACCTGGGAGGCCAGCAGGCTTTTCCGTGTACCAGTTCGATTGGCTTTCTGGTTCTCCATCTCCTCATTATCTTTATTGGTGTGTAGGAGAAGTACATGTGCGCCTGACTGTGAGCGAGGGTCTTCAGAGGGCCACTGCTTAGATCAACCCTCCTTCTTCCTTGCCCCTTTCCCTTCCCTTTTTTTTTCTTCTTCTTTTTTGTGTGTGTGTGCGTGTGCGTTTTAGAGACAGGATCTCACTCTGTCACCCAGCCTGGAGTATAGTAGCCTAATGATAGCTCATTGCAGCCTCGAACTCCTGGGCTCAAGTGATCCTCCTGCCTCAGCCTCCTGAGTAGCTGGGACTATAGGTGTGCCACCATGCTCGGCTAATTTTTAAATTTTTTGTAGAGTCAGAGTCTTGCTATGTTGCCCAGGCTGGTCTCAAACTCACGGCTGCAAGCAAACCTCCTGCCTCAGCTTCCCAGAGTGCTAGGATTGCAGGCATGAGCCATGGCACCCAGCCCCCTTCCTTTTCTAACATGATTGTCCAAGCCCAGCCTTCTTTCTTTCTCTTTTCAAGTTCCTTTTAGGCTTTGGCCTGATTTATATAAAGATTCTTTTTTGTTGTTGTTTTGGTTTTTTTTTTTTTTGAACAAGTTAAGTTTAAAAAAAATGATTTTCCAACATTTGTTGAGTAACCACCTAATACCAAATGCTAGGCAAGAGTATAGTGAAGATTAATAATTGGATGATTTAGCCAATAATAAACATGCTTGAAACAGCACATTCTCTGCTTATTCCCAGCATCAGCTAATTCCCCAATGTTCTTTTTCTTTGTATTTCTTATTTTATATTGTTAACCCTAATTACTATTGTATAGCTGCTGAACGGATAGAATCATATTGGAGAAAAAAATGGAAAAAAAATTACAAATGTAGAAGCTCATAACACTGGGCTTGATTTATATGTGACTGTTAATAGATTCAAATAAACATAGTTTGGCTGGTGTTCTTTATTCTGAGGTTCTCAGGGGTATAGAAAAAAGGAAAGCTATAGGAGTTTAGATTAAGTTTAATTAGAGTTGTGTAATTTATAATCTTCTTATGAAGACATGTTAGACTAGACCTCACCACTCAATATCATCTATCATTAATTGAGTGCTTACTGTATGCACTAGGCGCTAGGCTAAGTGATTTACAAGCTTTGTGTTTTTTAGCCCTCTCTGAACCCAGGGGGACAGTGTTGTCATTCTTGTATTCCGTGTTATATATCATGAGTGTGGCATTTGGGTGTGGAGAGCTCAGATGAGTGGCTTGCCTAAGGACACAGTTTAAGAATGGTAGAACTCAGATTCAAACCCAGTTCTTACCACCGCCAGAGTCTAAGCTCTTGGTTTATTTTTCTGCCTGCAGTCACCTTAAAGACTATTTTAAAAATTAACATATTAAATTTTAAAAAGAGTCTTCTCTTAATAACATATGGATTAGTCCTTGGCTGGGTGTAGGATACTAATATATCTATTTGGCAGCGTGTTAATTTATTTAATTGCTTTATAATTTTAGCTGACATTTTTCATCAAGATTTGTTGCAATTATAAAGCAATTTCCACAGCAATTTATGAAGGTATATGGAAGTTTTCACAGTATTCTTACCGTCTATTATTTATTTTAAGAAAAGATTTTACCATATTTTAGTTTCCCAAGAATCATTTAAGTCAAGAGAATGAAATACAATATATATATATTTAAAAATCTCCTTGTATCAAATGTGTTCAATAAAAATAAGTACAAGTGAATTTTCTGGCTTCTCTAATGGAATATGTGCATTTATGCTGTGGTCTAAGTAAGGACACTTCACTGATTGTGTTCTGATTGGCTTACCCAAAGTCCATGGTGTGGAATGGACTGCCCAAAATGGTTCCCTTAAATTTAAACAAGAAAACATCAGTTGTGTTATTTCTACCACAATGTGAATAAAGTAGACTTTTTAAAGATTCAATGACATATTTTCCTATTGCATTTAAAATTAACCAATGACACATCCCTATTTTTAGGAAATAAATGCTAAAATATTTAGAGATAAAGGGCCATGGTGAGTACAACTTACTCTCAAATGGCTGTAAGGCATTAAAAATGGTTAAAAATATATTATGTGTGGGAAGAGGGAGAGAGAGAACAAATGACTACCCAGCAGGTTAAAATGTTAATAATAGATAAGCCTAGGTAAAGGGTATCCAATGTTATATTTGCTGTTCTTACTCTTGCAACTTTCTGTAAACTTGAAGTTATTTCCAAATGTTTTTAAAAATTAAATAAGGAAAATCATCCCATAACAAGAAAAAAGAACCAACCAATTATAGTTTCGGAGGAAGGGGCTATAGGTGAAAGTTATGTCCTTGCCCACCCTACCCCCTTTATTTATAGCAGTGTTTTTAGCCTGGAATTGAGATTTTTATTAGTACCATGATAAATTGTGCTCATTAAGTTATAGAGAGACTAGCCTGAAAAGTGTTGTGCATATATTAAAACAAATATCTACACAGAATATCAAGTTTATGCTAAGTGTTTTAATTATAGTTTCTCATTTAAAACTTGTGGCAATCTTATGAAGAAAGTAATTACTACTGTTATCCTCATTTACAGATGAGGAAATTGAGGCTAGGAAAGTTAAGTGACTTGCCTTACAATTATGGAACAGGACTGGAACCCAGGTAGTCAAGTTGGATAGTAGAACTCCCATGTAATAACCATGTTTTCTTTGTTCAGACTGTATGTGTGTACATCCATGTATAGCCACATATACGCATCCATGAATATATTTAGAAAGTAAGTTGGGAAAAGTGATTTTAAATGAATCCTAAGTATCTGCTAAGAGGATTCTAGATGAATATTAAAGTCATTCATTTTTATTAATAATTGTTAACATATGTTGAGTACTTGCCATGTGCTGGGTTTTATTCTATAATAGCATAATATCTCATTTAACCCTTGCAATAATTCTATGATATAGATGCTTTTCTTCTCCCCGTTCATGGAAACCAAAGCCCAGAAGATTGAATAACTTAAGATATCACATATAAGGTCCCTGCTGTGCCATTCTGGAATTTCACTCTTAATCATTGGCTCATACTGCCTCTTATTTATAGTTCTAGAGAATATAAAAACTTAGAGGAAAAAGAATAAGTAATTAAACTTACTCCTTTTCTTGGGGGAAGGGGTGTCATTTTTTTATTCTCTCTTCCCTAATATAATTATTTACTTAGTCTTACATCCCATCAAAGCCACCACATCACACAACTCCAGAGGGCAGTATTCAGTTTGTAATCTGTGTGAATGGTACCAGGCAAGGCCCTGACTGCATGGCCTTATGCAGTGGCCAAGTTACAGTAGCAGATACTCAGCTAGATATAAAACCTGAAAGATGAATGGAATCAAATCGCCATTTATTTGGAAGGTATATGTCTCAACCATGCTTTCCAAGTATGGTTAGGTGTAGTGCCTTACTCCACTGAGGGTAATATCTCTGGATACTTGACCAGAAACCTAACCCAATCTAGTTACAAGACCTCTCCATTCTTAATTCAACTCATTAGAGGATGGAGATAGTATTAGAATTGGATCTTACTGGCTAGTGACTCTACTTTCTTTTTTCCATCCTTCAATCGGTTGATACATCTACTCATTCAACCTTTCTTCATTAATCCACTTCTCTGCCCATTGAACAAACATGTATTGAATGCCACTCTGAGCAGGTGGCAGTGTTCGGTGGTCAGCATTTAGAGGCAAGCTGCCTACATTTCCTGCTCTGGGGAGCTTACAGTGCAGTGGGCAGAAAAACAACAGGCAGCTACAATAGAGTGTGGTCCATCCCATGATAGGATGAGGCCAGGAGCACATGCCATGCAAGTCAGGGCACCGAGCTCAGTCTCGAGACCTGTGAATCTCTTTCACAAAAAGTGAAATAAATACCAGAGGAGAGACAAAGGACAGCAGTGGAACCTCTTTCCTAGGGAGAATCAGGAAACATCTACCTGTGTGACCATGGGAGTGGGTCTCCACTTAACATCTCTGTTTCCTCTTTACAAAGGAATCTATTTATTAAGGGAGCAGTAGACACCATCCTAAGCTCCCAGGCCCAGACCCAAGGTAGGGGAGTCCTGTGGGTGGGGTTTGCTCCTTAAGACCTCAACCTCTTCAGTGTTGAGGGACCACTTCTGTTTTCAAGACTCCAGAAATATTGAAAAACAGAAAAACAATGCTACAACAAAAGTTAGGGCGTGCTTTTTTTTAATGGTTATATTTAATTAATGCTTTTAAACACACACAGCAATGTAGTATAATTGTGCTGTTCTCTAACTGTATCATGCAGAAAACATTAAGTCAAAATATAGTGTGGTAATAGTCCCCAAGTTTAAATATCTTTCATTCCTTCTACTGTGTCTTTGTACTGCAGACATAACTTAAAGAGAGTAATAAAAGTTTAAATTTGAGGTCCTTCTTGAAGAGAAGACCTGGGGCCAGTGATCCCCTTGCCCCAACTGCTCCTTGGCACCCTCGATAGGTGCAGGGTGCAATGGAACGTCTCCTTTGGACCAAGGCTTGGCTGCTTAACACCCAGCTTCAAAACTTGTTAAAGGAAGAAGCCTAAGGGACACGTCTCCAAGGACCAAGGACCGTCTCCAAGATGGGCTTGCTGGCTGAGCCCCCCAGGCTTTTACTAGGGCTCAGCCTTCTCATTGCATTTCTCCCATCATCAGAAGGAAAACTTTGTTCTTTGGAACAGTTCTTCTGAGGTTGCTGTATTTGAACTTGGGGCTTCTCTCCTCTTATGACCTGCCTATTAAAAGTGAGGCTGTTCTATTACTGTCTTAAGTGCTTTGCTTTGAAAAGTGAAAGAAAATTTGGTTATACTAGAAATGAAATTATTTTCAAGGTCACGAAGCTGCTGACCTGTTAAGATTTATTACTTTGGCTTTCTAATCATAGTTGCTGTACATAAACGAACTTGACATTTTTCTGCTTTCCCATCTCATAGGATAAGATCATTTTACACACAGACCTTACAGAATTATTGAAGTTGCAGTTTCCGTATTCTTAGTATTCAATTGATTTGAGGAATACACAGTCCCTATTTCATCTCCAAATGGTTTTACACAGTCTCAACTTAATTAATGACTTGGGGAAAAAAAATACATAACCTGTTTTGGTGGAATTTTGAAAAAAATGTTGGGTGAGTTGTAAAGTGTTCTTTTAATGTGTGCTGTGATTTTGAAAACGAGACATCATATGAAACCGTTAAGTGGACTGAAATTCTGTCCGAGTTCTGACAGTGTTGCCTGAGTGACCCTAGCTAATTCTGGGAATCTAGATGGCTTCCCCCCGCCCCCCTGCAGTGGATAGAAGTCTGTGGCCAATCAGGTTTGATTGGGTTTTGTGTTTGCCGCTCAATTCTAGCCCTCCCGAAGGCCGCCCATGGAAAAGTGGGGCATTCAGCCTCCTGCATTCTTTAGAATTTGGCCCCTCATACAAATCTACTTCAGTCAGGGGTCCTGTAGGGGAATTTTGTACCTTCTTAGTTCACTGTAGAGTGGATCATTTACAAATCAAGGAATGTTCAGCTATGACTAAAACATAGGCTGTCTCTAAGGAACATGGAGTAGTTGACAAAAAATAGCTTGTTGATGTCATACTTGCTGTTTTGCTCTGAATTTATATTATATAATACGTGCTTTAGAGGACTGGCCTGTTGTGGTACATTAGCCATCTCATTCCCTCCCTCTGTTTTTTTCTTCTCTCCTTCTCTTCCTCCATCTTCTTTTCCTCCATCTTCTCTTCCTCCATCTTCTCTTCCTCCATCTTCTCTTCTCTTCTCTTCTCTTCTCTTCTCTTCTCTTCTCTTCTCTTCTCTTCTCTCTTCTCTTCTCTTCTCTTCTATTCTCTTCTCTTCTCTTCTCTTCTCTTCTCTTCTCTTCTCTTCTCTTCTCTTCTCTTCTCTTCTCTTCTCTTCTCTTCTCTCTCTCCTTCTTCCTCAAACTGGTCCATTTCTTCCCTTATTCCAGATTCTGGCAGTAGAGCGTGATGATTGTGAATAGTTTACTGGTGCTAGGTATATTTGGGTTCTAACCTTTTAAAATAAAAGTTAAGACATAAAATACAGATAGCATACAAATCTAAAGTGCACAGTCTGATGAATTTTTACACACACATCCATCCGTGTAACCAGAACGCAGATCAACATGTCAAACACTGAGCATTCCAGTGGCTCCCTCGTATCTCCTCCTGTTGAATACTTCCCTTCTGTCCCCAAAGTAGTCATGATTCTGATGCTGTCACCCTAGATTATTTTTGCCTGTCCTTGAATTTCATATAAATGGAATCGTGAAGTATGCATTCTTTTGTTCTAACTTCTTTTGCTAACATTGCTCTATGAGATTCATCCACACCGTTTGATTTTTTTTTGTCGCTGTGTAGTCTTTCATTGTATGACTATACCATGGTCTGTTTATCCATTCTTGGATTTGATTTGAATTGTCTCCAGTTTTTAGCTACTGCTGTGAACATTTTTATACATGTGGACATATGTGCTCAATTCTAGAAGTAGAATTGCTGGATCACAGTGCAGACATATGTTCAGCTGTAATAAATATTGCCGAACGGTTTCCAAAGTAGTTGTATCAATTTGCACTCATACCTACACTGTGTAAGAGTTCCAATTGCTTCTCATCATCACGGACATTTGGTATTGTCAGTCTTTTTGATTTTTTTGTCACCTTGGCGGATGTGCAGAGGTCCCTCACTGTGATTTTAATGCGTATTTTTCTGATGTAGAATGATATGAACACCATTTCAAACGCTTATTGTCTATTTGGATATTCTGTTCAAGTCTTTTCCCATTTTTCTTTTTAATTGTCTTTTTCTGATGTATAGAAAGAACTGGGTTTTCAATTCTAATTCTTGGTTATTAGCTGTGCTTGCACAGGTTGCCTAACCTTTTTGAACTCCACCCGTAGGATGGGGCTAGTAATACCTGCTTTATAGGTTGTGATGAGAATGACATGAGGGACATGTATGTTAATATCTAGCATAATTCTAGGCACAAAGAAGGCATGGGTGAATAGTATCTAAATTTTAAAAGAAACTTATATAAAATATTCTCAGATCAGATGACCAGCCCTTTAAGATAGTCTTACATTTTTTTCTTTCTTCTCTTTCCTTTTGTGCTCTTCTTTTTTTTTTTCCCTATACTTGTAGTACAAAAGGAAAGACAGTGCATGCATAATACACAATAGGCTCAAGCAATGGATTTTACAAAGGAACACAAGAGGTCATATCAATTCGCCTAAGAAGTTCGTCTTTGCAAGTAGGACGTGAAAACCAGAAGTAAGTTTCTAGAAAGGAGAGAATAAAATAAAATGTAGGCATAGGACCCAATTAAAGAAATCTCCCTGCCCTGGGAGGTGGTGGGCAGCACGCAGGAGTGGTAACTGGGCTTCTCTTTTATCGCCTCTCCCTACCTTGTCAGTTAGCTTCTCAGAGACTCAGTTTCCTCATTTACAAAGTAGAGATAACAGTGCCTCCCTCCCTTGAAGGGCTGTGAGGCCTAGCACAGTGCTTGGAGTCCTGAAAGCACTTCTCACGTGGGGATTGCTGTGATGGACAGTGGTCGTGGTGAGAGCGTTGATGAAGACGCCGCCTCTGTTAACGGAGACCTTGCCCGCCTTTACGTCTGCCAGGCCTGGTGAAAAGCTGCTTCAGGGGCAGAGGCGGTAGCAGTTTCAGAGAGCGGTATGACTTGTAGCGGAAAGGGCGCAAGGTCAGCAAGGAGAAAAGAATCCTCTGCTCTGGGAGGAACTGGTGTAGGTGCCAGCTGTCTGTCAGCGAGGCACTTTCCCTGGAGCTCTGTTTGCACACTAGGCTCCTGTATGCTGGGGATGACCTGGGCATCTCAAACCATATTACAGTGAGTTATGTTACTGTGATTGTTATATATATTTCCGAAATATATAGAAAGAAATCAGAGTGGAAAACAAACATAGTGGCATAGGCAGTTATTGGAACGTGCCTTAAGAACCCCTATCAGTGTTGACCAGAACGGAGTTTCAAGGGCGTTGTTGGGGAAAGCACCCTCTTCAGCTTTCAGGGCACTGCGAGGCAGTGTTGTGGTTGTTGAGGAAACGTGGGTTTTGGATGTGGACAGATAAGTGTTTCACTCACAGCCCCTCTGTTCTCAGAATTTGTGATCTTGGGTAAGTTACTTCCCTGAGGTCTCTTAATTTAAAAAACTGGGACAATAGAATCATCCCCATAGACTTGTAGGGAGGGTTAATTAACACAATGCATGAGAAGACCAAGAGAGGCCCTCGCCATAGTAGGTGAGCAAACTGCAGAAATATACCCAAGTATCTAGATACGATGAGTAGAAGTATACACCCTTTGTTAATTTCAGGATAACTGTTTAGTGGGCAGTTGAGTGGATGTGAAGGAGGGAAGTGGGGTCTCTTAAATGTAACTACCCTGCCACACAGTAGGACTTGCTGGACCTCTTCTCTATGCTGTGGGTAAAAGTAGGCTTTATTTCAGAATTCTGTTCCGTAATTCTGCTACCAAAATGCTTGGTATTCGCTAGAGCAATTGCAGTTGAGATAAGTCTACTGTATAACAAATCTACTATCAAGCCAAAGTCGGACTATTTATAATTTACTAACATGAGGTACACTGATGGGCACATTAAAATGCTGAGTGTAATATTGTAGACTTATTTTTTCTCTCCCCTTCATTAACTCTGATCTGCTGAAAGCCCTTCAGCATGCTTTAAAAGTAGGTCAGGCACTCTAGAAGGGTCTGGTTGTCCTATGAGGACTGTTTTTTGCTTTTATTGCCAACTCTTGGGCTCTCCATCACTGAGTCTTTGTCCGTCTGCAAGAAGAGAGCACTTCCTACAGCGGTGCCTGGGCCTCCGTGAAACACAGTGGCCTTTCACATCGCACTCCCCAGCCAGCGTCAAAGCTCTATTTTCTGTCCCCTTGATTTATTTGTTGTGGCACATTTATTCAGGAGCTCATTTGGCTGGTGAGTGTAGTGTAAAGTTCTACAGGTGAAAAGTTCTAATATGCACATGGTGAATATTATGCTGAGAGCTCGAATTTGTGTTCCGAAGCCAGCGAGAGTCACAGCACAAAAGACAAAGATGATGCGACCATAGATTCAAAGTAGGTTGTACAGTTAGTTTTAAGGATGGAGGGATGTCATTTTGTAAAACAGGCCATCTTTGTAATGAGGTCTAGTCGTACAGATTTTTTTTTTCCTAGTGACAGGGTCTTGCTCAGTTGCGAGGGCTAGAGTCCAGTGGCATCATCATAGCTCACTTCAGCCTCAAACTCCTGGGCTTAAGCAGTTCCCCTGCCTCAGCCTCCTGAGTAGCTGGGACTACAGGCATGTGCCACCACACCTGGCTAATTTTTCTATTTTTGTAGAGATGGGCTCTTACTCTTGCTCAGGCTGATCTTCAGCTCCCGGCCTCAAGCTATCCTTCTGCCTCAGCCTCCCAAATCCCAAAAGTGCAAGGACTTTAGGTGCGAGCTTTGTGCCTGGCCTTAGTCATACAAGTATAAAGAGTCAATTTTGACAACATCCCTTGTGCAATACAAGTTTGAAGTTTCTGGAACATTTATCTTTGATAAAGCCATTGTAGAATGGTTCTTCTCTCATTAGCTATCTTAAGTTGCTTATTTTCATTGCATGAGATGTTTTGGGCATAACAACTGAAAGTTTGCTGCTTCTGTGTTTACTTAGCTGTCAAAAAGCTCATTTGAGTACCATTCAAGAAGATGGTCATCTTTTGCACCTTGGAGAGAAGCAATGCTAGAAAAGTGATACTTTCAGGGAAATATTCCATGTCTGTTCTATTTCCATTTCTTGTTGAAATTTAGTCATAGGAATTCTGTTTATTCTCCACTTTCTGTTTGGTTCCCCAGTTGACCACCAAAAGCCAGTGAGTTGTCAATGGAGTTGTTTTTTATAAGTGGCCATTTCCTCACACATTCATGGCAATTCAAGTTAAAATCCAGCTGAAAAATAGCATCTCAAGCTGGTCTTTTGGTTTCTTTTCTCTTTTATGGTAGAAATCAAAAGTTAGTATAAGGAAAATGTGCATCTCTATGGGCATATAAATAACTGTGATTTATTATTTGTCATTGGCACTATATGAAAGTCATCATATTCCATAATCCAGGAAAAAAACATCAACAATAGCAACCTTGATATCCCTTCTTTGTTATGTGTTGATATTATAATTAGGCCCTTAGCCAATTGAAAAGGCATCAGATAAATTTAGGCACTTTTGTTTTACTTCCCTTTACCCAGCAGTATTTGTTATTTCTGAAATAATCATTATGCATTAATGTTAATATCTAAGCAAACATCATTATCCAGGCACAACTTCGCTGCAGAATCCCAACAACACAGCTTAAAATGTTATCCTCTGGAGACAGTTTTTCATTTCCATCTGTGTCTCCTTTGTCATATAATACCAGTATTTCTTGATTCTCAGACACATATATTTTTTTCTGCATCTGGATGTTTTTAAACATAGATGTGCATATTTAATGTGGTAATTTTCTTTTTTCCTGAAAAGCTGTATCTTATAATTAATGACGTCTTAGAGCGGAGGAAATTTTGGTACTGTGAAAATTACAAGGTGCTGTGGTCTGAATATGTCCCCCCCAAATTCATGTGTTGACAGTGGCCTTCATTTCTGAAGGATAGCGGGGTGGGGGGTAAGGGGAGAGGAAGAAACTTGATGGCCAATATGATAGTGTTAAGAGGTAGGGCTTTCAGGAGGTGATTAAGTCATGGCGGGGGGAGGGGAGAATCTTCATGGATGGGAGTAGGGCCCTTATAAAGAAGAGTTTGAGAGAGCGGGTTCCTTCTCTTCCACTTGTCTGCCATAAGAGGACCTTGCACCAGGCGCGGTGGCTCACGCCTGTAATCCTAGCTCTCTGGGAGGCCGAGGCGGACGGATTGTTTGAGCTCAGGAGTTCGAAAGGAGCCTGAGCAAGAGGGAGACCCCGTCTCTATTAAAATTAGAAAGAAATTAATTGGACAACTAAAAATATAGAGAAAAAATTAGCCAGGCATGGTGGCGCATGCCTGTAGTCCCAGCTACTCGGGAGGCTGAGGCAGTAGGAT
>CAUYSK010085562.1:0-30231 GCA_963575035.1 Avahi laniger | reverse complement strand
ATTTCAAGGCATGAAATCTACTTGTATGGCCAAAGCTTCTTGTATGGCCCCCCAAAAAATAAAAATGACCTTTATTATAACAGAATTTTCAAACTCTTCAGAGGTTGGCTACCAAGTATTAATGAATGTATACTTTTTTTGCTACAGATAAGATGTATACTCTTCAAACAGATATACATCCATCTTAATCAAGGTAGGCTAAGTGATTATGCAATAACAAACAACGACTGAATCTTATGGCTTACATCGTAAGTTTTTTTTTTTTTTTTTTTTTTTTTGAGACAGAGTCTGGCTCTGTTGCCCTGACTAAAGTGTCGTGGCATCAGCATAGCTCACAGCAACCTCCAACTCCTGGGCTTAAGCGATCCTCCTACCTCAGACTCCCGAGCAGCTGGGACTACAGGCATGCGCCACCATGCCTGGCTATTTTTTCTATATATATATTTTTAGTTGTCCAGATAATTTCTTTCTATTTTTAGTAGAGACGGGGTCTCGCTCTTGCTCAGACTGGTCTCGAACTCCTGACCTTGAGCAATCCACCCGCCTCGGCCTCCCAGAGTGCTAGGATTACAGGCATGAGCCACTGCGCCCAGTCTCATCATAAGTTTTTTTCTCTCCTACGACATCCACTGTAAGTTTAGATGACTAACGAGGACCACTGCTCTCTGTTTGGTCACTCAGAAGCCCAACCAGCTTTGACATTTTGGCCTCACAATCTCAAGACAAGAGGAAGATGGCGACCAGAGATGGGGCCCCACTCAACTGTAGGGATCTGAGCATGCCCAGAAAAGTTTGAGAAGCAGACATTGATGAGGACCAGAAATGTCCTCCACAATACCAGCGGCAGTGCTTTATCAGATGGAATACAACCAAATACCTGTGGAATGGTCTGAAATAGCAAGCTTTGAAGCTTTAAATAAGAGTCTAAAGACAGTGCCAAAGAAACTGTGTTTCCCGGAAAACATAAGAATATTGCCTAGTGTGGATGAGATAGCAATGTTAAGACAAGAAATAGTCCTACTCAGTGATATCGTGCTGAAGGACAACTAAGTGAATAGTCTGATGGCTATGAATGTTACAGATTCTGGGAGATGCAGTGAGATACTGTGTGGTGTAATCATTGCTGCCTTGTTTAATGTTCTTTTGAGAATCCTAATCCCTTCAAACTTGCTAACAAAATTTCTGGATTTTGAAAGTATGTCACAAATACAAAAGGTAGAGAAGCCCAATGTCTGTGAATACTCTCCTTACCAAAGATCTGAACATCAGAATCAAAATGCCCCTGGAGAGGGTTTCACTCATTTTGCTGGGATAGGAAAAAGAAGCTATTGAAGAAAATGGAATTTTTGTCTCTTTTCCATGGAAAGATAAAGAAGCAGCAATCACCTGAAAAACTATGACCAGCAGTTGCCACCATAGGAATTTGCCAGCCTGCTTTGTAAGGTATATGGCTGTTACCATCCTACTCATGCTGTTATGAAAGAGTCACTAAGAAGCAGAGTAATGGAGGTGAGAAGGATACCACTGGCCAGGGCTCTCATCAGTTTGGCTTCACCTCCTGAGTTCTGAAAAAACTCCAGGATGTCTAGAAAACTCTTCCCAATGAAGGAGAGCAGAAACTTCCAAGATGCCAGAACAGTTCTACTCAAGGAGAACTGAAACCCTTTTTAAATTATTCACTCACAGAATAATAAAACTCACTTTTCACTATACACTTTCTGCTACTTCCCAGATTGAAGATGTCAGATGAAGTGTCCTAGATCTACTGAAAATGACAGGATGGGGCTTCCATTGCAGATGCCATCAAGAACTCTACTGGACATGTTTGCCTGAACGTATAGCCATCGTCATGCCGATCTGGTCCAAAATAATCTCCTTCTAATTCAAGAGGAAAATTAGATTTGAACTCAGGAATTTTGAGTTCTTGACTGCCTTACCAGCAAAATTATGTTTTTTCCCTTATCTGTTTCCTATTACCAAGCTATTGCCATGGTAATTTTGAAAGTGAAGGAAAATATTAATTTAGATTGGTTTGATTAAAAAAACATTTTTGATCATGTTCTAGGCATTGTGATATGAAAGAGGTATTAATGTATTAGTACAATACTTATTTAAAGTGTAAGGTTAGATTTCCCTCTAGATAGTTTCATGGATAAGTTCAAGGTTTTACCTCACTTGACTTCTTTTCCAAAATTATCTGGAAAGTAAGACAAGAAAAAAAATTCATCATATCCTTGCATTGAGTCAATCTTCTTGAATTTGTTTGCATGTGATGTTTCAGTAGATGTAAAGGTTGAAAAACCACAAAATCACATTAAACTCATCCCAGAATCCTTCATTTTTGATTACTTCAATGCACAGCAAGATTTATGTATTACAGAAAGAAAGCGATGGCAAGCCTGTGGGGTTACTCTTTTGTCACACTGGCACTAGTTTGGCTTCTTTCAGCTATTCTTATGCCAAGGAGGCAATAAACCCCCTTGAGAGTCATAGAGCTGCCCGTGGAGCCCTGACGGTGCAGAACAGCTTTTATGCCAAAATACAATACACAAAGGGATCATAAACACGTTTGAAAAGGAAGATGACCTCTTTGTCACTTAGAATTAGCCTTTATTGCAAGCTGCTGCCATGGAAACCAGCCCCCAGTTCTCTCTACATTTTAAAGCTTCCTGTTTTCATTTTACATGGATTCCAGCACTTTTATGTCATAGTTTCTACATGAAATAAGATAGGTGAGCGTTCTGGTTCTCTGCTCTGTTGTTGAATGTCTCCGGGTATGCCTTTAAATACAGAGCAAAAGGGAGTGAAAGTGGAGTGGAAATCTGAGCACAGGTGGAAATAAAGAGCAGGTGATGGGGAAATCATTCCAAAGGAAGAGGAAATGGAGAAAAATGTTGGTGACACAGCCTGCTGTATAATTCAACAAGGTCTATCAGAGAAGATACGCAGCGGTGATTGAATCTTTTAGAAGCCAGCCTCAGTCCAAATAGGCTTCTCTTGGAGATGTGTCCTTTGGAAATAACTTTTTGCCTCTCGATTTCTTACATCCCTGGAATTCAATGTGCAGTGAGTAGTGCCTGCCAGGTGACATAAATCTAAAGAGCTACCCCCAAAGTCAAACCTTACAAGTATGCTTCCATTGGGAAGAACCATGGATCCCAGGTCCTTTTATTTCTTAAGAAATATATAGCTTTTGTTTTGTAAGAAAGTTGATATGAAGAAACCCGAATGCTTCTATAGTTACAGCCTTGAAAAGTACAAGGGAAAGATAAACAAGTAAAAAGAGAATTGATGGCGCGCTAACCACCACTGAAGTTCTGTGGTCCACAAGCTGGTGGCGCATCTGTGGTCAGTTCAGTGAGATGTGGGGCTGGCCGGGAGGAGTGGGACCCTGGACGCGCAGGTGTTTCCAGGATCCGCCTTCCCTGCTTGCGTGTCTCCATCCATATCCCATTTGGATCCTGGGAGGCCGAGCACGGCTCACGCAGTGGAACCTCCCCGAGTTACAGCGCCAGGCCCGCGTCTGTCGGATGCTGAGCGAGGCCCGGCCTTTCGCGTGGTGCTTCCAGCCAGTAGCCCAAGCTGGCATTTGCCCCTTCGTGCTCTGAGCCGCTAGAGAAGTCGGAGAGTGAGAGCGAAAGCAAACAGAGGCACCCCCGCCTCCCCTCCCCCGACCCTGGCACTGAGCAGGGAAAAAAGTCATTAGCTGCAGCGCACACACCATCGGGATCCTTTCCCACTCCGTCCTCCCGACTCACGCCACCTTGCAGCGAAATAAAAGCTCCGGCCACACTGGCTTTCGCGTTCTGCTTTTCGGATGACTGCATTTCTTTGCTGGCTTGTCCTGGCGGGAGCATCTGAAACTGCCCCCAAGCTGCGTTCCCAGGGAAACCCCCACCCCCCATTCCACTTGGGGACTAAAGAGAGACTCACTTCAGCGTCCTCCATAAGACAAACCCCATCCCGCTGGATAAACCACACTGGGGAAAGAAAAAGGGGTGGGGGGAGAGGAGGCTGCTCCTGCAGACCTCGCCCCTCCTCGGCCCGGGGGACACCTACCGGTAACCACTCCGAGCCACGTGGGGCGCCGGGAGGGAGGCGCAGCACCCCCAACCCCAGCGCTTTGGAAAAGAAGCTGCAAAGAACAATGAACCCTGCGGACAGGGAGAGGTAGAAAGGGGTGAGACCACTTGTCCTTCACCCTCCTTTTTTGGACATTCCTTAAGTTTAATCATTAAAGTGGATCTTTAAAAAAGGAGGCAGCAGCTTAAGGCCACTGTTTCTGACAATCTGCCCCACACACTGGCAGCGAAGTGAAAGATCTGGGCCTAGCTTTGTTGCTTCGCTACCAATAGCAGATTCGGGTAGACCAAACCTCCAAATTCTGACCACATCAAAGCACTGATTATGCAAATACCCATTTTTTTTTAAGAATAAAAGAAAATGGAGGGGGAATTATTTATCACACAATGAACCCCCTGCCAAGGCGGGAAACAATAGATCAGACCAGATAGACCTTCTAGCCCCGGGCTGGGGGAGCGGGAAGAGGGGAATGTTGGAGCCCTCACGTTTTATTGGTCTAACCTAATTTCACTAATTCTCTTTTCACACGTTTCTTTTGCGGATTCGGAGGCCGGGACTTTCACGCTCCCGGGAGCGCCCTGCATTGGCGCGATTCAGGGCCGCCCGCTTTATTTAATTAATGCATTCAAAGCTCGCCTGGGAGCCCGAGGGCGGTGGAGGGAGAACGAGGCCCCGCTTAAGGAGGAGGCGCTTTCAGCGGGTTCCAGGTGTCGGTGCCCAGAAGTCACCGCCGGCCCAAGGCGGTGCGGGGAGAGAGCCCAGCCCTTCGCAGCCCGGAGCCCACGTGACCCCGACGGCGGGGTCTTGGGCCTAGACGCCCTTTGTGGGCCATCGGACTACGGGACTTTGGGAAGTTCCACCAGGGCCATTCCGTGCCCTCGCCGCTGCCGGGGACGGGGTCTGAGCCCGGAAGGGTGCACGCCGGCCCTTGCTCAGGTGCGACGGGCCCGCGTTTGGCATCCGCCCCCTACTTTTGCTTCCCCTCCTCCTTCTTTTGTTTCCCCTCCTCCTTGGCCCTCAGATGGATGTATTTAAAGTCTGATGAAGGAAAAATGAGCCGTAACCAGGCCTGGGCACTTCAGAACAAATAGATACAACCAGCCCCGGAACCCTGGCGGCGCTAAAGCGACGCCCCAGTGCGGACAGGACCGATGTTCACGCCTCCCCTCGCTCCGGCTAACGCGCAGGAAAGATCTAGCAACACGGTGCAACTGTCACCGGAAGAAAATCTCCGCAGCGTCGCTTGAAATGTCTCTCCCCAGAGAGCCACTAGAAACAGAATGGCCTGGCTCCGAGGCCTGCAGGCCCGCCGGGTGCAGACTGACCCAGCTCATCGCAGCGCGGTCACAGCGTGGGGAGGGGCATGGATAAAATGAAAAAGCGACCTTGTTCCCTACCGCAGAAGCAATGGCCTCGACCCTGTCATTGTGCTTATTTCTACTAGAAAGGGGAGAGAACGACCTGCCTCAGCGCCCAGGCTCTGGAGGTTGCACTGGGTTAGGAAGGAGAACTCCCGGCGCTGAGGCAGTAAGAACATCATTGTTAACCGCTAAAGATGATTAGACGCAATAAAAAATAATTGTGCCAATTTAGTGTAAAATGAGGTGTGCTCTAGATGGGGAAGGCAAAGCCTGAGTGTGGTTCGCAGGTGGTAGACGGACCACGTGGCATGCATGGCGTGCCTGGGTGTTGGGGACCTGCGAGCTCGAGCTCCGGCTTTGTGAACGAGACAGTTGACCTGGAGAAACTGTGCAGAGGTAGCTGCTAGATTCTGCTGGGTCCAATGTCAAGTCTGTGTTAGCTATTAATATTCAAAGCTATGATTATTGGACCAGCTACCCATGCCTGCCTCTCCAGCTAAGTCACCTGTTTATGAGAGGGCCTTACCAATTGAGGGGTTTCCGTAGTCTCCCAAGAGTAACTGTACTTCAGGGTCTGCCGTCACAGCCCTGTTTCTTTGGCAAGTTTCCCAAGGAAGCACCATATAGCATCATCATCATCATCATCATATATCATCACCACTAGAAGCATTGGTCAGCATTAAAACTCTAATGTTTTCAAACTATCCTATTATAAATACTTTGCTGGCTTGGCTTTTTAAACACTAGAAACATACATTGGCTGTAAGAGAACTATATGTTTTTCCCCATATCAGACAATCAAAGAATAGCTAAGAATAACACAATCTTTAAATTAGAAGGGATGTTTCAACAGGTCTCTCATATGTCCAGCTATGAAAATGAAACAAAACGCCCCAGTTGGTTCTCCCTTTGATAAAAATGGAGTTATTAAAATATTAAACACTCAATACTTTTCATAGGCTACAGAAGAGTAGTTTCAGATAGACATCTCCAGAGAAATTATTATTGCTTTATGCAGAAGAGTGGAGGCTTTAGCACAGACCAGAGGCAGATATATGACATTCATGGAGAGGAGGGTACTGTGTGAACAACCAACATGTTCTTACATGGGCCTTTTTAGCTTGTATTGTTATAGACATCCTCTCCCAAGGGGATTATATCTAGAGTGTGGTCAACGTTCACTTGACCATTTTTGACCCAAGGCCAATCAAAGGTCATTCATTTCTGGTTTGGAGGTTGAGGTGCAAGTTAAACCATTTTTGTTTCCTATTTGAAGAAGTTTTGACCATGTAATTACTTTAACAAAGATTAGAAAGGAGAACTATTTCTTTCAGATATTTTTAAATTCCAGCTCACTCTAAATATCTTCTTTTTTCTAGGAGTTTGCTTTTAAAATCAACTTGCTTGTTTAAATGACCAATACAACATCAGCTTCCAATGGTGAATTTATAAATACTGTTATATTACAGACATTGAGCTGGAAAGGGAGCCCTTGGAGACCACTGTCCAACCCCTTCAGTTTACAGATGAGAACTGAAGCCAAAAGAAGTGTAAGAACCAAATTTCTACACACTCCAATTTTTAACTTCACTATTTCAACTTCACTATTTTTAAAAATCAATGATGTTTTCTGAACTTTGGGGCTTATTGTGACATTATCATTTTAATTCTTTTCCTTTTGTCTCATTTGCACAGAAATTGATTTCTTAAAAACAAAGTTCGTGTTTGTATTGAGAGTTACTTATTTCAGTGTTAATGACTTAAGTATAATTCAGCTTCTTGTAATTTCTTAGTGAAATCCTACACACAGACATTGCCCAAAAAATACAAGTACTATATTCAATTTGACATGGGAGGAATTTTAGAAAAACACAACTCATTTGCAACTCAAACTACATAATCAAGAAAAAGAATATAACACACAGAACTTATGAAAATTAGATACTTTATTTATAGTTTAATCACAAGAACAATTTTCTTGTTCTTCAAGACGTAAATACATACTAGAATAAACTCTGTGGAATATACAAAAAATACATACTTTTCCCATGAAAAATTTCTTTATAATAAATAGAAGGGAACACGTGTGTGGCTGATCCCGATAATGCTCCGTGTCTGCTTAGGTTTTCAGACTGTTGATTTATTTTTAATCTCT
Source organism: Avahi laniger (assembly GCA_963575035.1). Lineage (NCBI taxonomy): Eukaryota > Metazoa > Chordata > Mammalia > Primates > Indriidae > Avahi > Avahi laniger. Next base: position 22,632 of record CAUYSK010085562.1, on the reverse strand, counting down.
TGAAAGAATGGGGGAGTTCCTTCTCCCCTAAAAGGTCGAGATAAATAATGCATGAAGCAATCCTCCCTCCTGATTTTTCCCTTTTCCTCCACATTTTTCCTTTTGATAGAGAGTTCAGCCTAAATTTCCACGCTTTCATTCAATCATTACAAAGCCTACAAATTATACAATGACTTCTAACCTGCCCCTCTAACAAAGCAAGTTTTTTTCCCTCTTATAAATCATAAGAGACAGATGGCAAAATAGGGAAGAAAAAGGAAAGAGAAGGACGGGACAATAGGCATTGTGACAAAGCTGGGAAACAGAACAAAGTGCACATCAGAGAGGGAAAGTTTGGTTTGACAGGTGAAATTCCCACAGCCTGCAAACAGCAATGGGAATAAAGCAGATGCCAGCCATTGCAAATCTGTGGATAATATTATTACCGGTAAAATCATTCAGATGCTAAGATACATTTCTTTCTACTCGACATTAACATCTCTATGTAGAAGCAAAGGTGAAAAGATCACAGGAACCAGTTGCTTTCCCCCTGGGAGATTCACACGCACTGCGCCCAGTGCTCCGGCATTACAGAGAGGGGGGAGGGGCGTCAGTCCGCTCTGCAAACTCCTTAGACATGCCACTATCATCTCTTCCCAACATCTTTTCAGTCTCAAGAAGCCCCCCAAACGCCACCAGCTCCATCACACCTTCAATAAATCACAGCCCGTCTGAATGAATATAGTCAAGGTAGCAAGCCGAGGAATCAGAACGGCTGCGTCTGCCCTGTGAAGTGAGGTGGTTTCCAGGGCGTGCAAAGTGGGGACGGTGGAGGGGAGGAGGGCTCGGCTGGGGACAGGAAAGGGAAGCCGCTAGGCCTGGTGTGGCTCACAGAGATGTCAGCTCTAGACACACTCCCTGGCTACAGGCAGGTGAGGCGCGTAGCGGTGCTTGTCGGGCGGCGGGGGGTGCCAGTAGTCCATGTCCGAGCCGGCGGGGCTGGCGGGCGATAAAGTGCAGCTGTAAGGGGAGGTGGAGTTGGAGGACGCGGAGGAGGACGGCGCGGGACTGTTGGTGCAACTCCACGTGGAGGCGGGCGACGGGCTGTCCCCGCCGCTGCTCAGGGCGGCGCCGGCGGCCCCCGGGCTCAGCAGCACCGCGTCGGAGAAGAGCGCCCCCGGCAGGCCCGCGCCGCCGCCGCCGCCGCAGTGATCGGCCAGGCGCAGCGTCTCGGTGAGCGCCCAGATGTAGTTGTGCGCGAAGCGCAGGGTCTCGATCTTGGTGAGCTTGGCGTCCTCGGGAAAGGTGGGGAGCACCTCGCGCAGCGCGTCCAGCGCCGCGTTGAGGTTGTGCATGCGGTTGCGCTCGCGGTTGTTGGCCTTCAGCCTGCGGGTCTTCTTGATGCGCTGCACCGTCTCGGCCGTCTTGGCGCCGCGGGACACCGCCCGCGCCCGGGAGGGGCGCCGCTTGCACTCGTGCACCAGACCCAGCAGCCGCGCGGGCCGGCAGCCCTCGGGCCCCGCCGCCGAGCCGCCCCGCGCGCCCGGCCCGGCCTCCGCCCCGCGCTGCCGACGCGCCCCGCCCGGCGCGCCCGGCTCCTCCTCCTCGTCCTCGTCTGCGCTGGACATCAGCGGGGTCAGGGCGGCCGAGGCCGGGGAGGCCGAGCCGAGCAGCACCAGCATGTCCTCTTCCTCCTTCAACTCCAAGGTCTCAGATTTGACGAACATCCTACGGAAGAGAGCGGGAGGAGAAAGAGACCAATGAGGTGCGAAGAAAGAAACAGAGGCACGTTCTACGTGTCCCCCAGAGGAGCGGCGCGGAACGGCGCGGAGGGAGACGCAGCTGGGACAGAAACCCAGCCAACGTGAGGAGCGCCCCTCGTTGTGACCTCGCGCCACTCAGGTGGGTCCCGCACTGTGAGGGCTTCCCTCCCTGGGAAGGGACTTGACCTCCGCGACAAAGACTCCGCGCGGAGCAGAGGGCGTGCGGGCGTGGAAAACAGCCTGCGAAGTGGGACGTCGTGGCGCGGGTACTTACTTACTTGGCTCTAAGTGTGCTATTACTTTGAGGGGTGCGCAACACTGCGCCCCTCGCCCGAGCCGGCGCTGCGGTGGCGAGCTCCGCGGGGGACCTCTGCGACGCGCGCGTTTGCCAAGCCCCGGCGGCGGCGACGGCGGCCCGCCCGGGTCTCGTGTGTGGTGGCGGCGGTGCGTGTCTGTCTGTCAGTCAGTCCCCGGCCGTGCGGCTCCTGGCACGCGACTCCCAGGCACTCCAGTTAAAGCGAAGCTGCTTGTGGTTCAGTGGCTGCGTGTCTGGCACACGACTCTCCTTAAAACCCCTTATATACCACCAAGAAAACAATCAGATTTGCCCCCGGGCCCCCACCGCGCCCCGTCCCCCGCCACCGCCTCCCCCGTCCCGGCCCCCCTTCTCCCCCGCTTTTCTGTCCCCTGGCTTACTCTTTTCAGTGCATTATCATCATTCATTTCTTTCTCTTTCTTCGCCCCTTCCCCCCTCCCTTGGCCCTGCCATCCATCCTCCTCCTCCCTCCGCCCCCACCTCCCTTTCCCCTTTTTATCTAATCAGCATAAAATGGTTCTAAAGCTCCTGTTGGAGCTCGAGGCTGAGGCCGGAGCTGCGGAGGCCGCGGCGGCCGCAGCGGCTCAAGCTGCGGCTGTTGTCGCCGCCGCTGTCCATTGTGATTGGTGGCTCGCGCTCGGCTGGAGCGTGCCGCTAATTTATTAATGAATGGAGGTCGCGAGGCGCAGCTGGCCAATCAGGGCGCCCCGGACTCCGGGAGGCCTGCGAGCCACGCGCACCGGAGCCCGCTCCCTTTCAGCGACTCATTAGGGGCCCGAGCGCGGGGGGCGGCTGGGGGACCCCGGCTGCCGCCCCCGCCCCCGTCACCGCGGCCGGCGCGCGAGCTCGCACCGCACCCGGCACGGCCCGGCCTCCAGCTCCCGGGCGAGGGGAGCTCGGAATTAGTTAATGGGGGTCAGAATCCCGGGGAAAGCGGTCAGCCCTGTGTGCTGCCGGGCGGCTCTTGGCAAAGCCTCTTAGGGACGGTTTCAAATAGCGACCGATTTGAAAATGCATGCGTTTGGTTAGGGAAGGAAAGGGCTGTGGGTGGCGAGCAGTGGGCACGTCGTGGACGAGTGTGCTTGGCGTCCAGAGAAACGGGCGTGGGAGGGGGAAGAGAGAGGACACTGGGGACTCACAGCGTCTCCTGGACGCGGGGACAGGGCGGGGAGCGGTTGACAGGCTTTTAGAGGATGTAAGAATAGGAACATTCACGTGATCACAAGGTACAGCTGAAAGAAACCTCTTCGTTTTGCCTGCGGTAAACTGAGGCTCGGGGTACTGACGGAGGTGCTGGGGGTGTCAGCCTCAGTTTACAGCTGACGGGACGGGACTGCCAGGGTCCCGCGTGGGTGGCAGTGCGCACGGCCGGAGGGCGGTGCAGCGGCTGCTCCTGCGAGCCAAGGGGCTGCGCTGACATTTCCGTGACCTCTGCTCCGCGCTGGGGGGCGTTGTAGGGACATGGGGCCCGTCTTCCCGATTCTGCCGCTTTTCAATGAGAAAAAAAGAGCTGAAGGGCGACTGGCCTTGGGAGGAACTTGTTCTGAATTGCTCGTCGGCCCCCCCCCCAGTCCCCCACGCTCACGCCCACCCTCTTGTTGGCGTGGGGATGGATCTGGACTCCAGGGGACTGGAGACGTCCCTGGAGATCCCTTTTGCAAATTAAGTAAGGCGCAGCTGGAGTATTAGAAATCAAAGAGTAGTCAGAGAACAGTATCTTCTTTTTTAAATTTATTTATTTACTATTTAGGCAGTCTTCCTTGGAATGCACGATTGATAACTTCTGATCTTGGAAGTCAATTACATTTCAGAGAAGGGGTGATGCAAGTGCCTGTTAGTGTTTTGGCATCGTTTTAATTTATTTGGTGTTCTCTGCAGAGAAGTGACAAGCAGAATTCAAGGGACAAAGTAAATAAAAATTAGAATCCTGTAAAAGAGACTCTTGCCTGTTGCAGTTCTCCAACTTCAGACTTCTCTTTGTCTTGAAATTATTTGAAAACTATCGTGATTTTCACTTTGCTCTTTTATATTCATGTTTCCATTTCCTCCCATTTTAAGACAAATTCCTCAACTTTAAAAACATCATTTCCACAGTTTCCTCCTCAGTCCTTCCTGAACAGCTTGATTTCATTTGTTAGAAGTGCAGAAATGAAAAAGAAAGAAGAAATGGGAGGCGCGGTCAGTCTCTCCTGCACACAGCAGCTGCCTCTCTCGCATTTCTTTGGGTCTCTGTCCCTGTGGCCTGAGCCTGCAGAATCAGAACTTCATACGTGGCTTGATACAAGCAAAAGATAGGTCAGTAGTACTCACACTTGTGCATTGCTTCATAGGCAACAATCATGGAAAGCAAACAAGCTAATACTCCGCTCATAGTCCCCCTGAAAGAAAACCCACCAAGGGTGTGGCCCTGTCCAGGGAGTGGATACAAGATTTTTTTTTTTTTTTGAAACAGAGTCTCACTCTTTTGCCCAGGCTAGAGTGAGTACCCTGGCGTCAGCCTAGCTCACAGCAACCTCAAACTCCTGGGCTCATGCGATCCTCTTGCCTCAGCCTCCCGAGTAGCTGGGACTACAGGCATGCGCCACCATGCCCAGCTCATTTTTTCCATATATTTTTAGTTGTCCAATTAATTTCTTTCTATTTTTGGTAGAGACGGGGTCTCACTCTTGTTCAGGCTGGTTTCGAACTCCTGAGCCCAAACAATCCGCCCTCCTCGGCCTCCCAGAGTGCTAGGATTACAGGCGTGAGCCACCGTGCCTGGCCGTTACAGGATTTTTTGTTCGTAAATTTGAATGAAATAAAAAGTGAGAAAGCTAGGTTCTGAGGAAATGATAAAAGACTCTTAAAAATAAATACTGGAATGATGGGAGGAACTATGGCTTGTCAGTCTTTAGATATCTATATCTCTCCACAGAAGTTGCTGCAAATAAAGACAAGCCAATAGATTAATGTAATGGAAAACAAAGGAAGGTTTACTTTAGCATCAGTAGAAATACACCTCTTTGGACAGGTTGCTTTAAAATTTTGGTTTGGCTAGGAAGGGCTGGATTGATTTAATGATAAAACATATTTGGGAGAAGAACAGAATTGCAATCCAGTTAAGTAGAGACTTATAGGGAAACTGGTGAGCCTTGTATTAATATAACCCCAAACAACGAGATCAAGCTGGGTCTAATGCTTAATGCTAATGAAACACAATGGATTTCTTAGTTGATTGTTAACAGTATTTGGGCATCTGACTGCCCAGTTGTTCTTGTCTCCCAGGATTTTATGCTTTTATGATTCACTGAAAAAGCATGTGCTTTCCATGGACAAAATCCAAACCTTCTATTAATAATGCAAAGTTAATAATGTTAATAATGTAAATTTAAGTGTATCCTTTGCAGATGTTTGGTAATGGTAAATAGTATTAAGGTAAACTGCACATTTCCTCTTCTGGAAGTTTCCTTTAAAATTTTCCTTTAAAAGGAAACTTCCAGCACTGTCAAAAAGCTCAGGGTTGGGTACATATTCAAATATTGATATAAATCAACCTCTAATCCATTTAAACAATGATATCATGGGGTTTATAGAATTTTATTTTTAAAATTAGGGCTTCTTTGGGTACATGCAGTGGTGCATGTTAGATTACGGTGCAAAGTAAAGGTGGAAGGAAATCACCCTTTATTGATCTTGGAACTCTAAGAATTTTGGTTGTGTGTTTGTACTGTAGCTTTCAAGAGGTGCCTTTCTCTTGATAATAGAGCATTTTTCTCACTATGAAAAATATCTTTAAGAAAAAGAAACGGACCCCAAGGGCAAGCTAACAAACGCTGGTGCAATCCACAGACCAACTGTTCACACTCAGTTGTCTAGATAGCAGAATTCTATTTGTTCGGCATTTTGCTCAGTTTTGCTGAAAAAAGCAATTTCGATTTGTACTCAGCTTTGCGAAGACGTAACTAATGCCAAATATCCTTAGCTGGACTCTTCCAGCACTCTTTTAACTTAAATAAATTCAAGAGGCACTTGTGTGGTCTAAAAGATTGTCCAGATGAAACGAGGCTGAAATGTTCTGTGAAGGGGGAGGGGAGAGTGTGAATAGCATCAGCGAGGACGGTGACCGAAGGCCGCTCCTGTCCATTGCGTGAACTGTCCTACAGGGTCAAACTGTTCATCTTCAGCCCCTCTTTCAGTGTGCAATTCTACTTTAAGAGAACAAAAGCGCAAAGCAGGCAGTTATCAAGAAATGGGAGCACAATGATTTAAACTCATCCCGAGCCTTAGAAAGAAAGGGGCCGAGGATGTGTAAGCGAGAGAAAAGTGAAGTCGGGGGAGGGGGGAAGGGGTGGAGACCTTTAGAAAGTCTTTGTTGCTTCTAAGAAGCTTGAACTTTGGGACGACCCAAAAGCCCTAAAGTTTACGGTAGGTGTAGCCATAGGCTACATCCCATCCATACTTCGACCTCACAAGTGGCAAAAGAGGACAAACGTCCCCCCGCTAGAGTCTTGCTGTTGCAGGTGACTGTCCCGCGGCTTGCAGGAGGGCGCCCTTCCTTCGAGGGTACAAGCGCAAAGGCTTGGCTGCCCAGAAAGCCTGTCCCCCAACTCGGAGTCCAGCACCCAGGCCGAAAGGAGAGGGTGTTGCTTATGCTCTGCTAAAAGATCAGGATGAAAGCCTGCCAAGGGGGGCTTTGTACCTTAAATTCTAAAGATGCAAAGATTGTAAGAGAAAGCAAATCCTGAACATCTTTCGCGCCCCCCCCCCAGTCTCTAGTTCTTGGCTACAGTCTAGAACACAGGTTCCAGAGTGGCGAGCCTGGAGCAGGGACGATTAGCTTTCTCAGCAGAGGACCGTTGCAGGGCTGGGGTGCCTCGATGGTGCTGATGAGCGCTGGGAACGAGCGTGAGCTCGGATTTTTTGACGGGCTCCTTCCGGGAGCCAAGGAAGCCAAGGGGAATGGCAATGTAAACTCATGCCCCGCCTTGGTCCTGGTCCCCAGCCACCGCTCCCACGTGGCATTCTCAGTCTCACCCTCGGTTTCCCCTCGATCCCGTCCGGAGAGGATTCGGTTTCAACCGAGTCCTGGAGAGGTCCGGCTGGGTCACTGAGCTGTCGCCTCACTGCGCCAGCGCTGCGCCTGCCGTACGTTCGCCAGGGGAGACAGAAGGCAGGGACGATCCTCCCCCGGGCCCATCCCCATTCGAGACCCTGGTCTCCAGCCCGCACCTCCTCCGGGTTTTGGGACGCCCACCCCACGCTCTCCTGTCCGCTTCGGGAGCGCGGGGCCCAGCAGGCTTCTCCTCACCCTTTACGCAACCCGCTACCCGAGCGTCCGTCGTCTTTCCCACGAAGGGAAGAAATCACTGTAGGAGATTTTGCCAATCCCCGCCAGCTTTCTGATTGTTTGCCTCAGGTAAGGGGAAAAGAACAGCCGGCGCGTGAATGGAGAGCCGGGGGCCCGCTAGGGAGAGACCCTCCCCGCCACCCCAACCCTCCGTGCCTGCAAAAAGGGACATTGGCTGTCCAGGGGAAAGTGCAAGAAAGAGCACTAATCGCTGAACCAGGAGACAAACACGATTACCAGCTCCGAGCCTTGAGTCAGAAAGTCTCATAGACTTTAAGATGTTAATCCCCGGCATAATCCTTCCTTTGGCGTGTAGGAATAGTGCAGCCACAAGAGTTGTTTTGTTATTTATATTGGCGTTTAATAAAACTCAGCCAGTGGTGAATGGGCTGCCCACTCTCCAATGGTAATTAATTCCCTATTTCAGTGACCCAATTGTCCTGGGACAGAGCGGTGGGCCCGTCCCGGTGCCCCATCCCCCTTTGTGCGGATACACTGCCCTCGTGCTTCGACAGCTATGGAAACTCATTCTTTTGATGTCATTCAAGGAGTTTTCCTTGGGCATCTTCTAAACTTCAAGGACCCTTTTCTTTCTCCGTTTCATGAAAAGCAGTGCGAGCTTGACCACCTCTGTAGAATTTAATGATTTGGTGAAAGGGCCCTTTGGGATTTTGTAAGGAGTTAGACAGAAAGGAAATTTGGCAGCCTGCTCCCTCGCAGGGACAGTCCCGAACCTGGAAAACACAAAACTTATTCAGAGAAATGGATAAAGATCTTGAAAGCTGATTTTTCCCTCTCCTTTCCCCACTAAGGAGGGGGAAAAAAAAAACCCGCAAAACACAAAACCCACAATTCTCTTCTGGAAATAAATATATTCTTTGTTGTTGATATGAATCAAAAGGGTGGGGTTTAGGAAAATAAGTTCGAATCTTTAGCAAAGAAGCTTTCTTAATCCATACCTGTTCTCCGTAGGACAGCAGTTCATTACTTTAATTTATTCATCGAATCATCCCTCCTTCCTACATGCAAAATATACTTAATGAGCAATGAATGTGTGTCAAGCACTGTCCCAGCCCCGGGAAACACTGCGATGCACAAGATAAACACAATTTCTACCCCCATGGAGCTTACATTCGGATAAGCAGACCCAAATCAAAAAGTTGCATACGTCATAAACTACGTAGACTATAAAACTGGAATGCAATAGAGTGTCGGGAGAGGGCGAGGATATGGTTCATTTTTCAGGAATCCAAAGAGATACTTCAGAACCCAAAACATTTAGGGTCGACCCTTACAGCTGATCTATTCATTCTTTTTATTCCTCCCCCCGCCCCAGTATTTCTCGAGCGCCTACTGTGTGCCAGGCGCCGTGCAAGGCGCTGAGTAGGCCCAGAGCGCGAAGCAAGCAGCTGTGGCCTGCGCGGTCGTTAGTCACAATATTGTGCTCATGCGACTGTCGCTGTCGCCGGGGTCTCCAGGCCGGGAGGGGGCGGCCGCGGCGCGTCCGGGCAGCGCTCCCTGAACAAGTAGCTCTTCTATGTCTTTATACGCACTTCCAAAAAAACTTCGCAAGTCACAGAAACAATTCAGAATTCAACTAACAAAATACAGAGTGAACCATATGGCCTGGGTGGCTCGAGTCGGCTGCATTTTCCTGCAGACAAAGAAGGGATTGAGAGTTGAAGGAAAGGAGAAAAAAAACCCAACTTTCCGGCTGATGAAGCTGTTGTCTGGAGGCAATGATCCCAAATCTGAAGGCTTTATTCCGGCTGCGGCGGAGACGTGAGATGTCATATGATTAGCATCTTTCATATTTACCAGAGGGGTACGGGCTGCCAGTCTGGAGAGAAAGGCGACAGAAAGAAGGGGGCATATGCTGAAATGGATTTAGCATTTGAAAGAGAGAAAGGAGATCGGATAAATACACTTAAACGAGGATTTAGTTTTACTCCTGTTGAGTTCTAATGGATTGTTGATTGAGATTTTAGGGGCCTGGAACCGAGGTGTCAGCAGTAATTTAAAGAAGGTATTCAGTCCCCCAGCGCCTCTTTTCTCCATCTTCCCCTCCCACCTTCCCACCCCTGCCTCATTTGCGCCTCCGAGCAGTTCGGGGGCGGAGAGGACTTTGAAAACAAAACACAAAACGAGATCTGACGTGAGGGCGGCGTCCAAGGGAGCCCGAGCGCCGACGGGCTTGCAGGAGGCGCCCCCTACAGCCGCGGGGTCGCGCGTCCTCGCGCCACACCTGAGCCCGTGGGCGCGCGCGAGGGCGGCGCGGTCCTGGCGCCCCCTGGCGGCCGGCGCGGGGCCACGGCGGGGCCTGGGGCCTCGGGGCAGCTCCTGGGCCAGCGGTCGCGGATACGGCGGCGGCCCGGCGTCGCTCGCGGTCCCTCCGGGGACGCCCTCTGGGAACCCTCACGCGCAGCTGCGGTTACAAACGCACAGGCCCCAGCTGCCTCCTCACCCGCGGCTTCCAAAACGTCGTGGCGCGAGCCCCGGAGCAGAAATAAGCACACGGAACACCTCCCCTCCTGGTGCTGATGGCAGCGAGTTCGAGAACAATCGGTCTGGGCTCCAAGACTTTTGTTGTGAGGATTTAGCAATTCAGCTGCAAGGGACGCCAGGACCCAATAGGCTGGGGAAAACACTTGGGCTCCAAAAGGACGTCAGATGCACTTCTTGGGTGTATCCTGTATCTCTACATCATATAAAGTGTGAACGGATAAATGTTTTCCTCGCACGCCCAGAGCCCCTTCCAAATTCGTTCTCCAGACTCCCTGTAGTTCCCCTGGTATAGTTTTATTCTCTTCAGAATTGGCGTTTGATGTCCATGTTTAGCTAGATGTCGGGCGCGTACAATGTGGTGTTGGGGGCCCAGGAGGCCTCATCGCCAGGTCCAGACGCCCAAATTCCTTTTTCCACTCCCTATTTTCATCTCTTTCCCCCCTCAATTTACTTGTCCTTAACTTTGTCAAAGTATTGTACTTTCCCAAGGGCCAAAGGTAACGTAAGACTTAACATTTTAGCACTTTACCTATGAATCCAAAGGAGAAATCTGTTCCCACATTTGTCAACAGTAGGAACTGACTAATGATAAATTATACAATAATTTACTGCAGTATTTTTGTAGTAAATATTGCAGAAAATATATTTTAGTATAAATGCTACAATAATAAAATATGCAGTCTTTAAAATCATATTTTTAATGGATATTTAATTTTTTTAAAATTTCATGCTTATTATGACCTCAATTTATAGAAGAAATTTACATCTGAATGATTGGACATACTTATAGGCACATACATCCTGGAGAGGCAAAAATATTCATAATGGTTGTCTTTTTGCCATTGGGTAGTGATAATTTAAATATTCATCTTTGTGTTTTATAAGTAAATATTGGAACATAATAACCAGAAATTGTCGTCTTTAATAATGCTGGCCTTCTGGAGAGTGCCTTTTCTTTTTACTCTGTCAAAGATTGGAAGGAAATTTCAGATCAGAGATGTCTGAAGGGGGGTGAGATGTATCATAAAACTCATCCACAGTTAAAATTAAAGCCCCAGGAATTGGACTGTTTGCATTGACACGGGATACTATAATTTTAAAACAAATTTTTAAAACTTCATCTTGAACTATCAGTGTAAACATAGTTGTAGAGGACAGAAACATACAGTGTAATTTAAGTATTTTTGTTAAGTCAAAATTCCTGGGGCTGGACAGAGAAATGAAAGCTCCTCAATGCTATTATTTTCTATGTTCTGGGTAAATCATATCTAATTTTCAGAGACCACATCATAGGGTTTTGCTAGATGTCTAAAGAAAGATTTTTTTTTTTAACCAATGTTTCAAAGTAATACATTCTCTTATTTAATAACACTTGTTAGCAGGAAATCCTTTGTGTCTTTCTTCCATGTGTTTCTTCTTAACCTGCCCTTAGTACTGATTAAAAACTTTCCTTCTTTTTCATTCTGTGCTTGAAAATATGGCATTTATAGCTGCTATATTAGAAATAATCAGGATCCAGAAAATGTTTAATTCTGGGTTTTGCTTTCCTGTGCTTTTAGGATTTGGGGTTTCTCTGTGACAGAAGCCATCTTTATCCTGAAGGAGGCTACTGTGGGTTTCTATTTAACTGCATTTTTATAGCACCAATCACCACGCTGAAACTATGTTGTATTATTGCCAGTGCATGAGACAGCGGGACTGAGAATAAGAGAAAGGAAAGGATTTGCAAGAGGATAATGGCATTCTTCTCAGCAAATTCTCTTTTTCTCTAGGGTTTTTATTTTTGAGGATTTGAGGATTCATTTTCCCTTGAAGGAAAAAAAAAAGAATAATTTCACAATGCGATATTGAGCAGAAAAATAAAGAGATGTTTCTATAAGTTTTTTGTGGCGAAAGTCTACTAAGAAATTCTGGGGAAAAAAAAAAAGAAAAACCAAAATAGGCTAGAAATAAAAAAAAATCTTTGTAATTAGTTCTCCTTAAAGTTCTTCTTTTGGATTTTTTTGAGTGGGACTGTATTTTCCTAACTGGGCCTTGACTGATGGGTTTGATTTTAAATAGGCAGTTCTTCTTGATTCTGATTTAAATTGTTTACTGATGTTCATCCTTAATAGTATTCACTAAATGAATCAGAAGAGTCATCTGTATTGTGTGAATGAATGCAGTGATAAGATACTTCTCATTCAGGCCTGAACTTAGAACGTAAAGTCAGTTTGCCATTCCCAAAAGACACTCACTCACCATCATGTGGAACAGTGAGGCTGTCCCATTCTCCCCACACGTATGTCCCCTAGAGAGGCAATAGGAGAACTTTGAGCCTCCAGAGAAAGCATCTCCATATATAGACCCACGGGAGTCCCAGCGAAACCTCTCTCCCCACTCAGTGACCTGAAAGCGAAGCCCATTGGTCGACCAGTTCTCTCCAGCCCCCCTCCCCGCCCCCATACGAAAGCTTTCAGTCAACTTTTTAGTATTTTCTTCCTGAATATAAATGTAAGGTCAAGAATCATTAGTCAGGCCGGGAGCGGTGGCTCACGCCTGTAATTCTAGCACTCTGGGAGGCCGAGGCGGGAGGATCATTCTGAGCTCAGGAGTTCAAGACCAGCCTGAGCAAGAGCGAGACCCCGTCTCTACCAAAAAATAGAAAGAAATTAATTGGACAGCTAAAAATATATAGAGAAAAAATTAGCTGGGCATGGTGGCGCATGCCTGTAGTCCCAGCTACTGGGGAGGCTGAGGCAGTAGGATTGCTTGAGCCCAGGAGTGTGAGGTTGCTGTGAGCTAGGCTGACGCCAAGGCACTCGCCCCAGGCAAGAGAGTGAGACTCTGTCTCAAAAAAAAAAAAAAGAATCATTAGTCATATCAAGAACATCTTCAGGGCCGGGCGCGGTGGCTCACGCCTGTAATCCTAGCACTCTGGGAGGCCGAGGTGGGCGGATCGTTCTGAGCTCAGGAGTTTGAGACCAGCCTGAGCAAGAGCGAGACCTCATCTCTACCAAAAATAGAAAGAAATTAATTGGACAGCTAAAAATATATATAGAAAAAATTAGCTGGGCATGGCGGCACATGCCTGTAGTCCCAGCTACTTGGGAGGCTGAGACAGTAGGATTGCTTGAGTCCAGGAGTTTGAGGTTGCTGTGAGCTAGGCTGACACCACAGCACTCGCTCCAGGCAAGAGAGTGAGACTCTGTTTCAAAAAAAAAAAAAAAAAGAACATCTTCAGCATGAAAAATAGAGACGAAAATAAGATGAAAAAGAAGTCTGAAGTGAACAGAAATACTGCAAGGAAAGGAAGATTTTCAAAACTAGTATTTCCAAAAAGAGAAGAGAAAGTATTACACCTATAAAAATAAAAATAGAATGCTACATGAAAGGGAATAATCAGAAAACGAATTCTTAGAGACTAAAATTATGATAATCATATTATATGTGGTATTATATGTATTATAACTTTAATCTAGGGCTTTAAAGATAAAATTAAAGGAATCTCTTAGAGAGTGCAGGAAAAAAAGTCAAAGATACAGACCACAGGAAGGATAAGAGACTTATGGGAATCAGTCCAGGAGTCTATCATTTAAGCAGAGGGAGTAGCTGAGAGAACAGAAAGGGAATGGATGAAATTATCTCAGAAGTGAAGAACAGGTGAACAGATTTAAAACAACTATTGTGTATTCATGCAATAAAATATTATTCAGCATTAATAGGAATGAACTGTTGAAATACACAATTACATGGATACACCTCAAAAAACATACTGATTAAAAAGATGCAAAAGGTACGATATGATTTCATTTATATTAAGTTTTAAGTCAGGCAAAACTAGTCTTTGGTGAAAGTGGATTACTGGTTACCCTGGGTGGAGGGGAGATTGACTCCAAAGGTGGGCATGAGGGAACTTTCGGGAATGATGGAAATGTTCTATATCTTGATTGTGGTGGTGGTTACAGAGGTGTATCTACATTTGTCAAAATTTATCTAAATGGGCATTTAAATTGATCATATTTATTGTATGTGCCTCAGTGAAAGTAGTTTTAAAAAAACAAAAATTTCTTAGGATAAATGACTTTGAACTTACAGGTGGATCAGCGATCCCATATTGAGAAACAATATTACAGGTGATGAGATGCCACTGAAAAATTCTAATGGGACCATATTTGCATGTTAGAAAAATCATTGTGATGGGAAGAGTGACTGGAGACAGTGAGTCGAAGAGCTTATTAGAGACATAGAACTTCTGGGCGTATGGGACGTGTGAGATCAGTTAGCATGAATGCGTTGTGGCACCCATCTGCACATCAGTGTAATTTCCTGGAACATCCAGCAGCCCAAGTATAAGAAAGTAGAAAAGGATCTTTGGACTAATCCATGGTTACAGTTTTTTCAGCTGGGAAAAAAAAAGCAAGCAAAACCTGCAGCAAAGTGGCAATGCGGCACGGTAGTTGAGAGCACTTAAACAGGATGACGTGTGGGCAGCCAGGAAAAGACAGGGAAGCTGACAGACTGCAGGGGTAGGAAGGGGTCAGGAGATGAGAGACCATGAAGACGCCAGAAAGCGTGTGCAGGAGAAGGGAAGGAGAGGCTGTGGTCAGTGGCATGTTGGAGTCATGTAGGATGATGAAAAATCTCACGTGATTTTTTTTTAAGTATAAACAATATGGAATGAGCTCTAAGATATATTGTTCGGTGAAAAAGGCAAAGTACACAAAATTTTCTACCTACTAGGCTGCCATGTAAAAGGGAGAGACCATTTATATGCACTGACCTGTATATTAGTAAGATATTTCTGCAAGGAAATACCAGAACCTTATAATATTGGTTGAGTCCAAGGTTGAAAACTGGGTGGCTGGGGGGACAGAGGCGGGAGGGAGACATTTCACCGTATTCCCTTTTGTTCCTCTTGAATATTGAGCTATGTGAATGGCATTGCTTCTTCAAAAATATACAAGCAGAAGTAAACAAAACATAAGGAAAAAGAAAATGGGTGTGATATAATGAACAAAAACAGAATACAGAATGAGGTACTCACGCTTCAAGTATATGAACTAGGCATATATATGAGCAAATGCTAGAAGGTAAGAGAGAAAAGCCCAGTTTGATTTGTTTTAAAATATACAGAAGAAATTGTTAAAAACTATCCAATATTTTTAAAAAAGAAAACCGATCACCTGGATATTCTAAGTTTTTATGTCATTCAATGGTGAAACACTTACTGAGTACCCACTGTACTGCAAATTATAGCTGCAAAGTGCGATTCTGAAGAGCCACTGCCACTGAAGTTACATATGTGGTTCCTTTACCAGTGTGTCGTCTGTTTTGTCCTTGGTCCCTTATATTCAGTGAGCATTCACAGCACATAAAAGCAAGTCTCATGCAACCATGTCTGGACTCAGCAATTGCCCCGGACTGCCTGCTGCTCACTGCGTGCTGCCTACGCCCTGATCCAGTACGCATGTGATGTCACCACGCTGCTCAGGATGGTCGTCATTATCCATCCAAAACATTTGGGTAGGGCCTGCGGCTCCTCAAAGGAATCACAGGCCAGCGGGAGAGGCCATCCAATTACACACACAGTTGTGCTGAGAGACCTGGGATCTTTTTGCACCTCAGGATTTGTCAACTGTGTGTCTTCCCCACCAGTTACTCCCTTCCTTGCATGTCTATCCTCCTCCTCCCTCTCGATGCCTTCCAGAGTCTTCAATGATCTAGCCTCTACTTCACACCTCGTAGCCTGACACTGACTCGAGAGATAAAGAACCCAAGAACGAGGAGACAGAGCATCATGGCCACGTTAGTTCTTGGTGTATTTACAAGTACCCATTCCGAAAGAATAGGCAAGTGAGCCCAATTTTCTTCCTTCGAGCATGCCTCCAAGTTTCTCCATCAGAGGAAGTTCTACCTTGCCCCACATGGGGGTAGGGTGGCACTAACCAGCCCTGCACGCCACTCCTGGGCTGACACATAAAACAAGCTTTTGTTACACGCCTGTTACAGAAGATTGGACCAGTTCACCCAGGGCCAGACACAGAGTAGATGCTCAGTGAATGCACTGGCTTTAATTGCAACAAAGAAAGACTTAGTTCTATTCACCAAAGCCACAAATCCATCATAATTCAGCCCCCAAAAATGTACTGTTTCTGTCTTAAGAGAGGCTGAGTACCATAGGTACCCTAAAACTTTCACTTTGGAAGTTTTCTCTACTAAAGTTTTCTTTAGCCTGCAAGTTGATGGCTCCGTGATTTTTCAACATATGCACACATACACACACATCCTCAATTACTCTATTATCAGGACTAGATACATCCGATTAGAAAGTAGAATAGTAAGGAAAAGCAAAGATTTAGAGATTAACAGAGAGTTTTTTAAAAAATTAACCTAAGTAGTGTTTCAGGATGAGAGGAAGTCAGAGGCTTGCAGAGCTATTTGGTTTATATTCTTTTTCCTTTATAATCAAGTCAAGCTAATGTAAACCAAAAACACAACTTGAACTAAACACACATTTTCACTCATGATTAATTACGAAGCAGGCATTTCAAATCAGTGTTGATCTAATGTTTTTAGAATAATTATTTAATTTTCGAGGTCCAATATCTGTCGAGTAAATCACCAATTTCCAGTTCATTCTTATTTAATATAAAAAATCTAATTAGTATAAAGCTATTTCACAGCTGCCTTTAAATTAAACCATAGTCAAGAGCATGAAGCATTTGGGGTTTGCTTTGGCATCTCTAAATCAAATGTTCTTTTTGTTCACATATGAAAGAACAATACCAAAAATTATGTTTTATTTTGATGTTTTAAGCTGAGCTTCATAACTTCAGATTTTAACTTGTAATTTTTTACAAGTAACTGAAGTTTTGAAATGTATATTTTTTAAGGACAGAGGTTGGCTGCAGAGAAGAACATATATTTTTTAAGCTTTTTTTTTTTAAGACAGAGTCTCATTTTGTTGACCAGGCTTGTGTGCAGTGGTGTCATCATAGCTCACTGCAGCCTCAAACTCCTGGGCTCAAGGAATCCTCCTGCCTCAGTCTCCCAAGTAGCTTGGACTACAGGTGTGTACCACCATGCCAAGCTAATTTTTCTATGTTTTGTAGAGACAGGATCTCACTCTTGCTCGGGCTGGTCTTGAAATCCTGACCTCAAGTGATCCTCCTGCCTCGGCCTCCCAAAGTGCTAGGATCACAGGTTTGAGGCACCACGACCGACCCCATTTTTGATAATTATAAGAATTTTATGAATCACCAGCTCAGCTATTAATACTGCTTTTGTTAATAATCAGGTTTTTTTCTGGCATTAAGTAACAAACTAGATCTTCTAGTAACAAATGTAGACCTTCAAAAACCTTCAAAGAGAAGGCAACAAACCCATTTCTCTAGTAAGAATTATTTTTACCAGGACGGGTAGGGAACCTGCAGCCTCGGGGCCATGTGTGGCCCTCCAGATCCCCAAGTGCAGCCCCTCGACCGAATCCAGACTTCACAGAGCAAATCCTAAAGGCTGCACTCAAATATCCAGAAGGCCACATGTGGTCCCAATAATAATTTATTGTTCAACAAATAAGCTGTTAATAAATTATCACATACTAAATTGACCAAGGTAAATTATCTGGACATAAGTCTGGTTGAATAAAAGAGGATGGTAAGATTTTTGCTTTCAGTCTTTTACCCTTTGATAAAGTGACTTACTGTGCAGGCCGTGCGGTGCAGCCCAGTCTCTGAGTTGGATCAGCCTGGGTTCCAGCCTTGCCTCATACTAGTTATGGTAGATTACGTGATCACTTCACTTTCTCTTATCTTTGGCTTGTTTATAGGATGGGGAAAATACCTGTCCCCCCACTGGGTCAATGTGATGTTTATGAAAGAATTTTGAAAAAAACCAAACACACATGCTGTGTGAATGATGAGTGGATTAAAGACTAGAAATTTCATTCTATTTTAATATGTGCTGCATAAACTAATAGACTTATTCCATGAATAAAAACAAACGTATCTTCAGACTATACAAAGGCTCAATAGATATTTCATCCATATACTCTTCTTGGGAAAACAAAATTACTTGAGACCTAGCTCCAGCTGGCCAAGAACAGACTCAAAGTTAAGAAATAAAAAATGGGGAGGTTGGGCAGCAAAACTCGGGAATCCAGTTTAAATATATGTTGTCAGTCAGATTTACAGTTCATGGGTAAAGTATGGCTCTATAATTCTTCCTTCAACTATTCCTTACCAACTGTAAAGAACTGTTGGGAGTCACATTTTTCACTTTAGTTTGGATGAACACTTAAAAGAACAACCGTTGCTGCAATCGGTAGTGCATTTGAGAAAAGGCCGGGAGAATCACTTAACCACAAGTTTGGTTGTTGAATTTATTTTTCTTCCTGACATAAAAGAAGAGTTCCATAGAGGTTGACTGGTCATTTTTTTATTGTAAAGTAATTCAAGTAGCAATTTTCTGCATCTTTAAAATGAATATTGAGTGACTTGTGTCACTAAGGTTTTTAAGTTGGTAAAAATAGTTCATTGATATTAATTATAATTAAACCCTTGTCATTCTTTCATTTATGGAAGAATGTTCCTTTGTTAATAATGTCTAAGAATTAGTATGGCCTCAAATGGTTTAAAACTTATCTACATAAATACATAAAGAATATAAACATATATTAATGATTATCTCTGGGTAGTGGATTTCCATGTGATTTTTATTTTCTTTTGTATACTTTCTTATATTTTGCAATTTTCTACAAGGAGAATATATTATTTTAAAAGGAAAAAGTTTTAATCCATATATATTGTATATATCACTAACTACTGTGCAAATAAACACACAGGAAAAAGGCTAGAAGGAAATGAACCAAAGGTAGTCTTTCATTCATCTGTCCATTCATCCAGTGGATATTTATTAAGCACCTACTATACCAGATATGGCACCAGACACTGCCCAGGGTAAGGTGTTGAGCACTGCTGTCTCCAGTAGTGAACTTTTAGTGTTTTTTCTTTCTTCTCTTTTGTACTTCCCAAAAGTTTTGTTGTGAATATGTTTTCATTTATAAAATAGTGAAGCATATTTTTAAAAGATTCTGGTAGACAGTGCTCAGAAAGGAGTGTTGGCATATTTGACTGTGCAGATGTGTTCTAATAGGTGAGCTTTTGAGATACTCACTTATTATTGGAGTACGTTGGTATTCCCCTTCCCCCGTTCCTTGTGAAATTCATTTCTTTAGCAAACAGAAAATATACTTTTTAGGCCGGGCGTGGTGGCTCACGCCTGTAATCCTAGCACTCTGGAGGCCGAGGCGGGAGGATCGCTCAAGGTCAGGAGTTCAAGACCAGCCTGAGCAAGAGCGAGACCCCGCCTCTACTAAAAATAGAAAGAAATTAATTGGACAACTAAAAATACATAGAAAAAATTAGCCGGGCATGGTGGTGCATACTTGTAGTCCCCAACTACTTGGGAGGCTGAGGCAGAAGGATTGCTTGAGCCCTGGAGTTTGAGGTTGCTGTTAGCTAGGCTGACGCCACGGCACTCTAGCCTGGGCAACACAGAGAGACTCTGTCTCAAAAAAAAAAAAAAAAAATGATATACTTTTTAGGAAAAAATTATTTTTATTAGGATTTTATTTTACCTTCAACATCTGCCTATCTTAATATAAGTAATATATATTTTTGAAGAACAAATTTTTAGATGTGTTTAGTATATTATTTAAATATCACAGAGATAAAGTATTTTTATAAAAAGGGTTTTAGAGTAATAAAAATATTTAAAAAATTAATATGTAGTGTAAAATGAATCTGAATTTACTTAAATACAAAATATCTATACCATGTCTTTTTGTGAATGAGACTTATCTTTAGATTTTCTCTTTTTCATTCTTTTTCTTCTGTTTTTCTTCTGCTTGTTTTTCAAAATAATCTTTAAGGAGATGGTTCAGCTGTGGTTCACACTGGCTTGCATGTTGCAATCCATCTTCCCTTCCTTAAAAAGATATAAAACATGAGACAACTATGCTTTATTTTATAGTGGTCTCCATACTATTGTCAGTCACCTCCCCCAGTGGCAAATTCAGAGCTGGTCCTGCAGGAACCACCCCAACATTAAGTCATAAAAGTCAGTGTTAATTCGAAACGCTTGAATTCAACACGTTTTTACTTTACCTTCACAGTGTTGGATCACACGCCCCCATAGTCGATTTCTCCTCAAACAGGCTAAATTCCCCACAATCAACAAATGCCTCTTTCCTCTGGTCAATGCGACGTTCATTCTTTTTTCTGAATCAATGAATCCTACTTGTCTTGTCCTTACGCAGGACAGAATGATGATCTCCTTTTCAGCTCCCTGAAAAGCATCTACTGTGGACACCTGCACAGTTTTCATGTTGGGATGGTCCAAGTCCACGGCACTGAGTAGATGGCAAAGCTGCGGAGGGAGAAGACAGGGGTCATGCAGTGCACGGACCAGGAAGAACTTAAGCCTCTGAACTTGCTCACCGCAACCATTTTAATTTAACTAATATTGGATAATTTTCATTCTCCTTTATAACTCACATAGATTCAACTAGTTTCTAAAATGATAGATAAGTGACTAGAAGACAATATGAATTATGAAGCAAAAGTGATGTGTCAATCACTCTCTAATAATTGGGAGCTAATTGATCGGCACACACAGGCATGAAGAGATATAAAGGTCATTGGAAATCAAGAAACAGAGAAGGGTAAAAACTTACCTACCAAGTACTATGAACACAATTCAGATGATACACTAAAAGCCCCGACTTAAGCGTTATAAAAGGTATCCATGTAACAAAAACATTTGTACCCCCTTAATATTTTGAAATTTAAAAAATATTATTTGCAAAAAAAAAAGTGATGGTTTACTTGTTGCTGGAAATTTATTTGGAAATGCTAATTTGAAGGTGATAAATAAACTAATGATGAAACATGAAAAAACAGTAAAAGAAAAAAGAGAAATCTAGCTAGAAGTAATTGGCTCAGTGTACATTAATATCTGGTTATCTATCCTTGATTTCCTGAAAAACTGTAATAATAATGAAAGAACATTTTGGAAAACAGAGATTCAATCCCATCTGTCCCAAAACACAAAGCATACACCATATTTTCTTCCCTCTAATTTGTTTATTTGCATTTTTGTTCCAACAGCTGTAAACTAAATTTAATTAAACCTTGTTAGGTTTACATTTAATTATTCAGAAAAAAAGCCAGACGAGAAACACATCAGAATGTTTCTTTTTTAATACATTAATTATAGTAAAGTTTTTCAAGCACCAAAACCAAACTGCTCCAAATGTAATATCAAATGTTGTAATATATAATTGCAATACTTAATATATGATAAATATTGTAATATGTAATACAAACCTTATACATCTGGGATTTGTATAATGTGATCACCCCAATCATAGAGCCTGCTATTCCACTTGCAATCAGTGATTGAATCAGCTTGAGTGTAAAAGTAGCTTCTGCCATATTATGAAAGCTGTTATCTCTTTCAATCTGGAGTAGGAAACAGATCCTAAATTACATTTCCCAGAAAGGCTATGGAAAGCCCAAGTAAAATCATACAAACAACAGTAAAATTAAAACAGGAAACTAAACCATGTTGACTCCCATCAACGTTAATGTCATTTACCTGCTCTAGTCCTTTAACATTGTAAAAACACAGCGTTGGTAGCCATTCCAATAAAGGGCTCCTCTCTGTTTCTGAAACGCCATTCAGGAGGTTTCCGTCATAAAACAGATCATTAGCGATAGCACTGATTGCAGGGTGACAACGGTATTGAGTTCGCAGGAGAATTGGCTTGTGACCCTAAGAAATTTAAATGCAAAAAAGTAAGAAATCAAAACCTAACTTTTTTTTCTCTAAGGAAAGAAAAATGATATTTTTAAAAGTAAAATATTGCTATATTGTGGGCTTACAACCACGACAGAATAGACTATAAGCTTTCATAATCTATCTGGAGTTGACCTAGCACTAAATTAAAAAGAAATATTTTTAAAAATTAGAAAGTGATGTTGATAATTCATGTATTAACTTTCCTCCTGAGTAAAAGCGATTTTTCATTCTGAATCTTCAAAGAAGTTTCAGATTTGGTTAACATACAAAATCCAAGTCCCATCTCCTTTATGGCTCTTCTGGAGCACGTTCTTTGTCGAAAGTTCTGTGGTATTGTTAGGACACTTTGAATAGCTACAAGGTACTCCCATAATAATACATCTGCAATTAAATGCAGGATTAACGACCACATGGCAAAGAATCTTCTATGAGAAAAAAAATGTAAGGAAAATAGTCAATCTGAGTACTCTTTGGGGCATAAATTTGTCTAAGTTTTTATATAAGTCTAAGTCAGTTGGCTTCTGTGAAACCTCTGACAAAATGTGTCAAGTATAAAAATACTGAAAGAAAAAAAATGTTCAAAGGATCATTATTTATAAGTGGAAACAACTAAATATTTAATGTTAGAGAAATGACTAGGCTATGGTATATCCGCACAATATTATATTTAGTGATTAAACATATTTATGACAATAGTGATGATTACAAAACATGATAACAAACAATAACAAGGGGGCCGGGCGCAGTGGCTCACGCCTGTAATCCTAGCACTCTGGGAGGCCAAGGCGGGCGGATTGCTTGAGCTCGGGAGTTCGAGACCAGCCTGAGCAAGAGTGAGACCCCATCTCTACTAAAATTAGAAAGAAATTAATTGGACAACTAAAAATATATAGAAAAAA